>JASCZW010013217.1:0-26291 GCA_034211315.2 Aedes japonicus
TTAAAGCTTTCCAACGCACCGCACTGCGAGATCACTCACTCAATCAATGAGTGTCCCTAGTATATAGATCGATTATAGATAGAAGAGATAGTTTTTCTGTTTTCGCATGTAGGTCTTATCAGTGCATCTCGTTCAGCATCGATCGTCTCACGATCGACAGCAGAGCCGAGCGTAGGTAGGATGCCGATAAGAAAAACATCGCATCCAGTTAGATAAGCGACGATCGATAGATAGAAGTTAGTTACCAATAAACCGTTCGCATGATCGAATCGAGTCTCTCTCTATACATCGCTTTTTATATCGTGGTGAAAAGTGAAAATCTCATTTAAATAAAGGACAAGAATTCATTCCGTATAAAGTAATCGCGTACTAAGTGCCTTTTTTCCGTGTATCCGACAATCACCTTTCCGAACAAATTTGGTCCTTCGAGCCGGATAGTCGAGAAACGCGGACTATTAAGTGAAGTGAAACCGCGTGGTCGCTGATTGTTCTTCACAAGGGAGAACAAAAGGACACGCGTGACGTTGAAGTGTTTCGTTCTCTTGCTGCTGGATGCTGTTAGTTGCTGTTGATTGCTGCTGCTGTTGCTGCTCCCATTCTTCTGCTGTTGTGTGCTGTGCTGCTAAGTTTCTCGCGGAGATAATTCGACGGATTTGAAGCGGCCATCGGTGAAGTAGACGGAGTTGAAAGGCTATAACAGGATAAGTACTGTGGGTCGAGCAGGTTTGTCTGTGGCACGGATCTCTTATGCATGTGAGACCGATGCCGGTGAGAAATAATTGCATGTGAATTGAGCCAAGTGACACGACATTTGATGATTTTCAATAAAGAATATCCCAGTTTCTTGCATGATCGAATTTGTGGTGTCCAATTTATTCAAGGTTGAGTTGATCCCTGACCATTTCGCCATCTTGCTGGCTTTGTCCGCTTTGTAGGTTGGTTTGCTTTGTATTCGATTTCCCATTATCAATTGGTTCCATTGTTCAGTCAATACCGCGTGGTCGATTTGAGTATCGCGATCGAGTGAAGTAATTAAGAGTGATGCCAGCAAACGATGATCTACGGTTGCTGTTCAAGCAGGAGCGTTCCTTGCGTGCATCTCTGGACAATATTAAGGAATTTGTCCAATCGACACGAGGTGTAGCTGATAGACGTTCTATAGACATGCGCCTAACCAGGCTGGATGATATTTGGCAACGTTTTAATGACGTTCGGATGCGAATTGAGCTGATTACTGATGACGTCGATGATGAGATTTCCACGGACGATGCAGATGAAAGTGAGGAATCGATATTGCAGCGACAAGTCAGGAGCAGAAGGCAACGGGATCATGAAAATTCGAAGATCATCCAGGACTTCGAAAATGAAGTGTACCATGTGAAGGATTTATTGTTCGGATTTCTTCAATCCAGCTCAAGCAATGCACTACACGTTCAACAGCCTGCAGCGGCACCGCCATCCAAGATCAAGCTCCCCGAGCTGAAACTGCCCACCTTCAACGGAAGACTGTCAGATTGGGTTATTTTCCGAGACACGTACAAGAACCTGATCCACAACGATGCTAGTTTGTCCGACATGGACAAATTCACCTACTTGCGAACTTCTCTCGTCGGTGATGCACTTCAAGAGATCGCATCGATCGATATTTCTTCCGCTAATTATGCGATTGCGTGGACCGCATTGGAAAACGCTTTTGAAAATAAGAAGTTGTTAGTGATGAGTCATCTTGATTCATTATTCGCGCTAGAGCCACTTCGACAGGAGAATTTCGAGTCGTTAAGCAAACTCGTCAATGGGTTTGAGAAAAACCTTCAAATGTTATCGAAACTCGGTGAAAATCCAGAAGGTTGGAGCACGTTGTTGCAGTATATGCTCTGCAAACGTCTGCATCCCACAACGCTGCGGCATTGGGAGTCACATTACAATTCTAAGGATGTCCCAAAATACGCAGATTTGATTAAATTCCTGAAGAGTCACTGTTCGGTGTTGCAGTCTGTCACACCTGGAAAGCCATTCCAGGGCGAACCGAGGAAAACTGTTCGTCCTTCCATTAGCCATACGAGTATACAGTCATCTGGATGCTGTCCATTCTGCGGAGAATCTGTGCACTCCGCGTTTAAGTGTACGAAGTTTTCAAAAATGAAAATTTCGGAAAGGGTCGACGCCGTGAGGAAAAACTCATTGTGCCTGAATTGTCTATCACCTGGGCATTTCTCAAGATTTTGTACAAGAGGATCGTGCCACCAATGTGGGCAACGTCACCATTCGATGCTTCACGCGAGCTCATCGACCACCGCGAATCTACAGAATAAACCTGGACAAATCCAAGGAAATCAGTCATTTAAGCAACCACAAGGACAGAACACGCAACCACCACAAGCTAAGCCAACACCAAACGGTCACTCAACCAACACTCAGCCTACACCACAAAACTACACAGAATCTGCCACGAACGCAAGACATGCTCAATCACACACTTTCGCCACAGACAGCCCCAGTACAAGTTATCACACTGCTCCATTCGTATCCACACAGCAAATTCCACATTCTGTTTTGCTCTCTACCGCTGTCGTCAATCTCTATGACCAGTACGGTAATTCTTTACTTGCTCGTGCACTGCTGGATTCTGGTTCCCAGAGATGCTATATGTCCGAGAAGATTTCCCAGAAACTCAAATTTAAAAGAACTCGGGAGCATTTACCAATCGTTGGAATTGGAGGATCTCGAACCACTTCTGCTCAAGCAGTATTTGCTGAAGTTCATTCGCTCGTTTCTAACTACGTCACAAACTTAAAGTTCCACGTTCTACCTCGAGTTACTGTCGATTTACCCACACGAAGCATCGACATCAGACCGTGGAATATTCCGAAGGAAATCGTTTTAGCAGATCCCACTTTTAACGAGTGCGGAGCAGTTGACCTGATAATAGGAGCTGAAGTATATCTAGAGCTGATGATCGCAGAACGCCAAATCAAGCTTGGAGATAGTGGCCCGACCTTGCAGAATACGCTGCTGGGTTGGATCGTGTCCGGAGGCATTCCGGAGAAATCAACATCCCTCACAACGGTATCATCATGTGCTACTGAGAGCATTGAAGAAGGATTAACAAGGTTCTTCGAATTAGAATCGTGTCGTACAACCAGCATACTATCGCTGGAAGAATCAGCTTGTGAACAACATTTTGAGAGGACAACAACTAGAGATGTGAGGGGTAGATTTGTTGTTCAACTACCCAAGAAGCAATTCATGGTTGATCGTCTAGGAGAGTCCCAGGAAATAGCCATTCGACGTTTCATGGCATTGGAGCGAAGACTTGATGCAGATCCAGCATTGAAGGAGATGTACGCAGAGTTCATCGATCAGTATCTAAGAATGCAGCACATGCGAGAAATTTCACCACAAGAATTAAGTAGTTTTCCAGTAGCATACTTTTTACCGCATCATGCGGTTGTGAAGCCAGAGAGCACGACGACTAAGCTGCGTGTCGTGTTTGACGCATCTTGCGCAACCTCCAGTGGAGTTTCCTTAAACGACGTTTTAATGGTGGGTCCTGTAGTTCAGGAGGACCTCAACTCAATAACGCTTCGCTTCCGCTTGCGAAGATATGCTATGACAGCTGACATCGAGAAGATGTACAGGATGATTAAGACGCACCCCTTAGACCATCCCCTACACTGCATCGTGTGGCGGGAAGATTCTAAAAAATCCATCCGCATATTTTTGTTGACTACCGTAACGTACGGTACCTCGTCTGCACCGTATTTGGCAACACGTTGCCTCAAGAAGCTGGCAGAGGAAGAACAAGCAAATTTTCCTGCTGCAGCGGAAACAATCATCTATGAATTTTACGTAGACGACATGCTGAAGAGTGTCGACAGCATCGACGAAGGAGTGCAACTTTCCAAACGACCTCATTCATGTGCTAGACACGGCTGGAATGACCTTAAGAAAATGGAGCTCGAATGCTCGAGAGATCATGGATAGTATTCCACCATATTTGCGTGATGAACGTTCGACCTTGGAGCTCGAACCATCAAATTCTATCGTCAAGACCCTTGGATTGAAGTGGGAACCCCGATCGGATATGTTCAGATTCTCTGTACCTCAGTGGAACCCTGCCCCTGAAATCAACAAGAGGATCATACTGTCTGATTTTGCTAAACTTTTCGATCCGTTAGGTCTGGTTGGACCTACTTTAGTCAAGGCCAAAGTATTTCTTCAGGATCTCTGGAGAACAAAGTGTTCCTGGAACGAAACCCTCTCTGAAGAGCTTCAAAACTGGTGGCGAGAATTTCGAGAAAGTTTAGAGGGACTAAAGCAACTGCAGGTCCCTCGTTGGGTTGGTTTTGGAAGCGATATCATCTCCGTTGAACTTCACATGTTTTGCGATGCCTCCAAGAAAGCATATGGTGCCTGCATCTACCTCCGATGTACGTCATTTGATGGACGAGTCACAACATCGCTACTCACAGCAAAATCGAGAGTAGCTCCACTTGAAGATCTGGAAAAGAAGCGGAGACAAACCTCTATTCCACGCTTAGAGTTGTCGTCCGCACTAACAGGCGTTCATCTGTTTGAAAAGGTCGTCCAGAGTATTAAGATAACCGCGCAACCATATTTCTGGACGGACTCAATGATCGTCAAATGCTGGATAGCTTCTCCGCCCTCTCGGTGGAACATGTTCGTAGCCAACAGAGTGTCGGAGATTCAGCATATCACTCGTGGGGAATTTGGAACCATATCGCTGGGTTAGAGAATCCCGCTGATGTTCTGTCACGGGAGTAACGCCTGAATTACTAAAGGATCACGAGATATGGTGGCAAGGGCCACACTGGCTCTGTCTGGATAAGGCATCCTGGCCCTCAACGGCAATAACCAGCATTGAAGACCTAGACCCTTCTCTTCTCGAGGAAAGAACTACAGTGTCACTCCCAGCTCAAGTCGTCGAAAGCAGTCCAATCTTTGCCCTACGATCGTCTCTGAATGACTTGATCCGAATAGTAGCACTCATCCGAAGATTCGTTCACAACTGCAAGAATCCTGAAAATCGTAGAGTAGAATTCGTAACGTACGAAGAGCGAGCAGAAGCGTTACACCAGTTGCTAGTTTTAGCACAACAGGAAAGTTTTCCGGAAGACATCGTCGAGTTGCAGAAAAATGGTGAAGTCAAGTCTACATCGAAACTCAATCAACTCACTCCTCGGTTGGTGAACGGATTAGTCCTGGTCGGCGGCCGGCTCGCAAATGCGAACATCTCGGCAGGCAGGAAACACCCAATTATTATTGACAATCAACATCCGCTATCAAGACTCATCACTGTTGACTATCATGTCAAGCATCTCCATGCTGGACAACAGCTGCTTATTGCCAGCATGCGAGAAAAATACTGGCCAATTGCTGCCCGAAATCTAGCACGCATGGTCATTCATCGCTGCGTGAAGTGCTTCCGGGCTCGGCCTAAGCCTCACGAGCAACTTATGGCAGACTTGCCTGCCGAACGCGTCACTCCAGCTCCACCGTTCATGCGCGTAGGAGTGGACTATTGTGGCCCGTTCTATATTCAGTATCCATACCGCAAGGGCGGTCCGATTAAATGCTTCGTCGCCGTTTTCGTATGTCTTGTCGTAAAGGCCGTCCATCTGGAGGTCGTAGGGGACCTCACAACTCAAGCTTTTATTGCCGCTTTGAAAAGGTTCGTCTCCCGCAGAGGTCGACCAGAAATTATCATGTGCGACAACGCAACAAATTTCGTCGGAGCCCGACGCGAGTTAGATGAGCTGCGGAAACTCTTCAATAATCAGGAATTCGCGAAGACAATTGCTAGGGAGGCTGCCCGGGAGAACATCAAATTCAAATTCATCCCAGCGAAGTCACCTAACTTCGGTGGCCTTTGGGAGGCCGCCGTAAAATCGATGAAGGAGCATCTAAAGCGTACTCTAGGCAGTACAGTTCTCGTATCGGATGAAATGGCCACGCTGGTGGCGCAAATCGAAGCCTGTCTCAACTCGAGGCCAATTATGCCGGTCTCTAACGATCCGAACGACATGGAGATATTGACACCAGGCCATTTTCTTGTGGGAAGGCCGCTCACAGAAATACCACAACCTTCGCTTCAAGACCTCAACGAGACCAGGTTATCGAGATGGCAGCGAGTGCAGAACTTTCTTCGGCAAATTTGGAAACGTTGGTCCACTCAGTACCTTTCTAATCTTCAAGCTCGAACAAAATGGACCAGACAACGGAACAACGTTACGATCGGAACCTTGGTGCTGCTATGTGAGGAAAATATACCACCCTCAAGTGGCGCACGGGACGAGTAATCGAGATCCACCCAGGGAAAGATGGCAACATACGTGTCGTGAAACTTCGCACGAAGGACGGAGAGTTCTTGCGGGCGATATCCAAAATTGCGTCTTGCCCATACTGGACAACGAAGCTACGTCATCATCAGTTCACGGGAAGGACTAATTCCTTCTCCATCAGGCGCTTTTGGGCGCTGCGGAGACCTGCGGGTCTCCGCGTCCCAGTTAAGTCGTTATTGTTCAAAACAACTTCAAAAAGCTCAGAGAATGTTTTGTATCCATAGCCAAGTTTCCCGCCGCGGCTGGAGCCGCACGTCCGAAGTTCTGATGTTCAGTTTGCGTCCCATTTGATGTCGCTCCATTCCGAAGATCTTCATTTCACCCAGCTCAACTCACCTCCTGTTTCAAATAATTGTTTATGCGTCAAGTATTCTGTGGGGTTAAGGAATCCCCACGCAAAGTTATGTATATTTAACATTCATTGGAATTCGTGATATCAAACACTACTCCGTATGACCAGCAGGATCCAACATCGAATTCAACTGCCGTTAACAATCGTCCAAGGTCACCCTCGAAGTTGCAATACGCCCGCGCAATGGAAAACCATCATCATGTCGTACCAACTCGGCTTACAACGGACTCATCGTGAGCGCAACCGCGCTAGCGGAAGCGGACGGCCTCCGCGGACCAGGAAGTCGTTTGTAATTTGTATTTATCAGTTAAAAAATCGCCTCTCATCTCATTCATAGTGTCCAGCCAAAGAAACCCTCATCCGAGGTCGAAGGATGAGGATTAGCGATATCGATTCGAGGAGTAATCCATCGACAATCCCCAGCACCTGCACGATGATGATACCGATGATACGAGCAACGATGAAAAAGACGAACGCGGGACCCGTCAGCAGCTGCAACCACTTGGATGTTCACTATCAATCTATTATAATCATGTACATACGTTCATTCTGCTATGTAAATTAGAAAATAGGAGATTTTTTGAATTGTATAATTAGTTATCAAATTGCATATAACTCAGTTGAAACTAATAATTTCAAGGCGGCCGGTATGTTTACGCCGGTCATCTGTTATAGGATTTTAAAGCTTTCCAACGCACCGCACTGCGAGATCACTCACTCAATCAATGAGTGTCCCTAGTATATAGATCGATTATAGATAGAAGAGATAGTTTTTCTGTTTTCGCATGTAGGTCTTATCAGTGCATCTCGTTCAGCATCGATCGTCTCACGATCGACAGCAGAGCCGAGCGTAGGTAGGATGCCGATAAGAAAAACATCGCATCCAGTTAGATAAGCGACGATCGATAGATAGAAGTTAGTTACCAATAAACCGTTCGCATGATCACATCGATTTTCCTTACACCTCGCGTTTTGTACTGTTGTGAAAGGTTAAAGTTTAGCACAGTGGAATAAACCATACAGTTTTTGCCTTTTTCCGTATTCAGTAGTCGCGTACTAAGTGCCGTTTTTCCGTGTATCCGACAATCACCTTTCCGAACAGTCGTGGTATGCATTTTCAAATTTTTGTTCGAATTTTGTTTGACTGGATGAACCGTCGAACCCCCACTTAATTATTAATAACAAATCTTACAGTTCCATCTGAGTAAGCTCCCATGTGCCCTGAGCTACAAGCCAAAATATTCTCATTGCCGTATGATCCACCAAACTCTGGAGTTTGACCTGTGATTTATTTTAACTTATGGTAATGTGCAACTTTGACGGGCAACGGAAATCCTTTTGTGCGTAGGGAACACTTTCTGGATATTACATTGTTTGTATTTGATTCACAACAACTCCATGTTTCTTTCGAATAATCCCCTGCGAATAAAATTGAAAGCCCTTTTTTTTTGTATCATCAGTCATTGAAATTTCAGGCCTTTGCCTGTCTGTTGCTGTCCAAAATCCCCTTATTCGAGCTGCGTGCTTCGGGGTTGTCTCCATTATTTCTGCAATCAGCTTAGGTGAGTCCTCGCTTCCCTCACTTCTCGCTTAAAACTGAGCGGCTCTCTGGAAGATTCCAATTTCCGCAGCGGTTTAACCCTTCGGCATTTATTTTGCAAATTGAGATGTTCGAAGCTTCTCGTCCCTTTAACATCATTCATTACAACAGGCCAGGCATACTGATTCAGCCATACTCTGTAACGAGACTTCACTGCGTTTTTATTCATACGCCAACGCTTATCCAAATGGCTGCAAAAACCTTGACATTTTCTTCATCCTTACCGTGTAATTCTCTCCAGATATTATCCATTGCGACTAGACATGATCCAGCACATGGGAACATCGGACGTCTTCAACTTGTCCTACTTTCTCCATCCATATTTTCAAAAGTTCAGAACGAAGAGATCTGTGAGAACTCATGATCACGGGTGACTTCCTGAACTCAACAAAGCTTAAGACAATAACAAATGGCGCTACACAATAATCAGCTGATATCACACTGTTGCGTAGTAACGTGTTGTGTCGAATGAGTTATAGAATGAGAGATAAAAATATATTGTGTATTTATGTACTTGTCAAAAAATTTTCAAGGCCAAAGGCCAACTAAGCAAGTGAGGATTGGTGGAACCTAATCTCTGTCGGATTGGGTTTCTTATAAAACAATGAAAAAACAGTGTGAATTTTATCGGTGGGAACCGATGTGTACCCTTTTGAATTTAACAACGAATATAGGAAATAGATAATACTTTAATAATTTTATACAATATATGGACCGGGTACTTTCAACACAATCAACATATTTAGAAGTCCGTACAGGAATGCCTTTATCAGTTTCATGACTACTCTTTGAAATGGTGCCAAATGTTATAGGTTCGTTTGATGGTCCTCTCCGTTCGAGATGTCGCAAATAAGCTGGGATTGGCGCCTTCAACCGTGGGTAGAGTTAAAAAAACGAGCTGGACTGTCGACTTACAAGAAAGTGGTGCCTCCAAATCGCGACGATAAACAAAACACGTCGGCCAAAACACGATCGCGAAAGTTGTACACGACGATGCTGACGAAGTTCGATTGCCTGATACAGGACGATGAAACTTACGTCAAGGCAGACTTTAAAGAGCTTCCTGGACAATAATTTTACGGCAACCGTCGGAGAAAGGTGGCAGATATTTTCAAGCGCATTAAACTGTCAAAGTTCGCGAAGAAACATCTGGTGTGGCAGGCCATCTGTACCTGTGGCTTGATGAGCAAGGTTTACATTGCGACCAGAACCGTCAACCAGGAAGTTAACCTGAGCGAGTGCCTACAAAAACGTCTACTGCCTTTCCTGAAGCGGCACAATTGTTCCGTTCTATTTTAGCTGGATTTGGCATCTTCCAATTACGGAAAAAAAAGCCATTGAGTGGAATGCTGCCAACAACGTTCAAGTGGTGCCCAAGGACAAAAACCCTCCCAATACGAAACAGTTCAAGACCAACTGGCGTTCTGTGGTGAATAAAGTGGACAAGGAGACTATACTAGATCTTATGGCAGGTGTTTAACGAAAGACCCGGCAATTCGCATTCAGTAAAAAGCTTAGCTAAATCGTTCTCCTGTATTCTGTTTTAACTGAACTTGAAAAAGAAAAATAGTTTGACTTATAAATAAAAACTTTGATCGGCTCGCACACATAACTGTTTGACCAAATTTTGACTGGAATACCCTTTATACAGTTGCAAGCTTTTGAAATATAAAGTTTGGAAGTAATCATGAGCTTATTCAGTAGCTATGGACAGCGTGCATCATATTGAAAAGACGGATAAAACGATAAACTCGCTAAGTCTGGAAAAAATCGTAGATTGCTCGTCTTGAAAGCTTGAAGATTGAGGCTTATCTGCTGAAGGAGCTAGGTTTTAAAGCTCCAGATTACTATTTGCGGGAAATTTTTCAGAAAAGTTTAGGATAGTTCTTTAGAGAAGTTATTGGAAGTTTTTTAGAGAAATTCGAGGAAGTTCTTTAGAGAAGTTCAGGGAAGTTCTTCAGAGAGCTTTGAAGATGTTTATCAGAGATGAAGGGCAGTTCTACAAAGAACTTCTAGGGAGTTCTTCAAATAACTTCAGGGAAGTTCTTCAATGAACTTCAGGGAAAATTTTCAGAGAATTTCAGATAATTTTTTAGAGAAATTCGGGAAAAATCTTTAGAGAATTTCGGGGAAGTTCTTCAGAGGAACTTCGGGAAACTTATTCAGAAGAACTTCGCGAAAGTTCTTCAGAGGAACTTCTAGGAATGTCTTCACAGAAATTCAAGGAAGTTCTTTATGAAGTTCCAAAAAAGATCTTCAGGAAACTTCGGAGATGTTCTCCAGAAAAATGTTCTTCAGAAAACTTCGGAGAAGTTCTTCAGAGATCTTCGGTGAAGTTTTGCAGAGAACTTCAGATAATTCTTCGGAGATGCTAGGAAAAATTCTTCAGAAACGTTATTTCAGGGTAGTGTGTTCCTCTGAAGAACTTCAGGGAAATTCTTCCTTTAAATTCAAGGATTTTATTACAAAATTTCAGGGAAGTTCTTCAGAGATCTCCGGGGAAGATCTTCAGAGATCTCCGGGAATGTTCTTCAAAGAAGTTCTTCTGAGAAGGTCAGCGAAGTTCTTCTGAGAAGATCAGGGAAGATCTTCAGACAAGTGCAGGGAAATTGGATGTATACATTGCTTTGAGGTTTCAAATTATTCGTTTGTACCGATTCTTAGAGCAGCAAAATTTAAATGGAATTTAAAAGACAGGCTGTCAATTTCACGTGGTTTTGAATAAAAAGGGTTACTTTAGAATTGTGTGATTACTTAAATTAGAAAAAGCCGTTTCAGTTCAATACAAGTTTATGCATTTTAAAATAGGAGCAAAAGGAAGAATCAGTAACGGTGGGGTATTTGACGATTGCTGTTGGGAAATCTGAATCAAGTTGTGTTGCTCATCTGACGTGAGGACGGTCATCTGCTTTTGAGACATTCTGAAAATTATTATCTCTTCACAGGCTTGCTCAAATTTGTTATTCAAGCCATCGATTATTTGTTATAAAAAGCAGTCTTCGGTCCATAACGTCTCAAGCCTCGTTGAGCGATCGGGAATGGTTTGGTCCCACAATACCGAATGTTGCTCTCACCGCTCAACCAAGCGAAATTTTCTTTACCTGGTCTATTTTTGCGATAAAAATATCACGAAAACACAAACTCACAAAAAATTCAAACGAACTGTCAAAAAACTTCGAGCAACGAACTATGAAATATTCCGTCCGGATGGAATAGCTCATAGCCTACTACTATAACATAGAAACATCGCTAGAGTGTACAAACGACAACGGGCACGGCTCTATATCATAGCGTAAAACAATCGCTTTCAAGTCATAACTATGAGCTATCACTACATAGTTTATGAACACCTATGAACTATTGCGTAGTTTTCTAGCATAAAGCTCACTATATACTAGAAATAGCCACCGTGTGGTGACACCATTAATGTAAGATCCATCCGAGTCAAATGACTTAAACCTGTGTTAACATTATCGCCAAATTTTCTACTAACAACCCGAAGCCCTAGTATGCAATTTGGATCACTTTAAAAAAGTGGTTTTTGAATGTCTTTTTGAAGATGATCCCACTGTACCACCTCCCGAATCGAATGGTTCGCATTGCGCTTGAAATATTCCCTCAGCTTCCATGCGTTCAAGGTGTCAGTCGTCTTCACTATCCTTCCGTTGCTAGCTCGCTGCTAGATCGTCTGGGTCTTCTTAAACAACATTACCACACGGGACACGGTCAATTTGTTGGTTCCCAACTGATTTGCGATCTACCGGTGGGACTGGCCTAGATTTTTCACGACCACGTCCATAATTATTTGTCGAAGCACAAAATTTTGCACATGTGAACATTACACAAGGTTTACCTTTAAATTTATCACTTTTTATCCATGCAGTAACAAGTTATCAACAAAAGAAAGTGTTGCGTTTTGTTCGAGTACAATCCTAAGTTGTGCAAAATTGACGGCTATCGGGCTGCGCTTCAAGTAGTGGTCCACCGTATGAAAGGATTCAAATGAACGGCTTCCATCAATCCGCTTAAGTGCATTTGTTTTAACATTACAGCCTGATTTTAGCAAACAAACAATTTATCTATGAACACTGTTAATGTTTTTGCCAAACAGTGTTTTCCAGAATGGAAAATAATTCCTCCATCGAAATTCCATTCCCGCATCCTGAACTGGTATGACAACCATAAAGTGATGCTCTGGGGAACTCATACCCTACGCACTCGAAAACTACCCGCGTGAATTCCGGTACAGTATGGCCTGATAATGTTCGCCATAAATGTGGGCCAGTGCAGTGGGGCTAATTCGTTTGGCTTCAGGCTGGACGAGGGTAGTAGCGCAACATGATGAACTATGGATTTTAACGCGCTTTATGCGAACGGAATCCACTAAAAACGATAAAGGTTCAGTTAGGGGGGGTAGGGTTTAACAGTATGCCGTTTCCATGTTCTGTCACCGATATTGCAGAAAAAAACAAAAATCAGCACGATGACTGCCAACCAGAGCTAGTAGTAGCTCTGTTGTAGAAGTTGTGAAAAGAGGCGAGATTTGCGGATGGAAGGAATTGAGGTGGCGATTGGCAACCATGTTCTCGGTTAACATCATCATAAATTTTTGCTATTTTACACCATGGAACATGGCAAAAAGGGTAAAATTGATCCCGTGAAGCTGGTTTGCCATTGGTGTAGTTCTAGTTAACAATATTGTAACGTATCCTTTGCATGCGGAGGTTGGTGTTGTAAATAAATAAAATGTTGAGGCACTTACTGTGAATTATATATTATATGTGAAATGCATATTTAAAGTTGATTATTTCATTTTTTATGGCTTATTGTTTTCTTCTTATTTTTGCCATTGAACTACAATATAGGTAAATCAATTGAAAATCAAGAAAAACAATTCTAGGACAACCATGTTGTTCGACGATTTAAAACGGCTTCAACAGCAACTCTCAGATTGAAATCATCTTCTAAATAAACACGCAACAACGCCAGATGAAAAACAAAAGAATTGAAAATAATTCAGTTTCTCAGGATTTTCAGTTTCAAATCCTAAATAAGTGATTGATTATATACACCGTTTAAATATATTCTCATACACTTTTTCCTTGCATTGGTCTTGTGAAACTACTCAACATGATTCACGTATGTGTTGGTGTTGTTTTGCATTATATTTTTACAAACGCTTTTAGGTTATGTCCGATTGTTTTCATTCGGTGTTTATCTATTACCAGCGATGAAGGAGTATCGTGCTGTGGTGATAAAAAAGATTTTGAAAGGTGAGCGCCCGGGCGCTATTTTCAGAAATTTGAAAACCTCGGAGTAAAGCGAGATATTGTGTACCGAACCATCCTAAGGTACCGTGACACCTGCTCGTTGGATGACCAGAAGAGATTCAGTCGTACTCGTACGGTGCGGACTGCACGAGTTGTTAAAGTGGTCAGGGAACGTATGTACGTAAAATGGCCGCAGATCTGAATGTTTCGAGATCGTCAATGCACAATATACTGCAAAATGATCTCGGATTCCAAGCTTTCAAGAAACGTAAGGTTCACGGAGTTTCGGAACCTTCCAAGCAGAAACGCCTCGAAAAAGCAAATCTGCTTTTGTCGCGGCACGATGGGGAAGAATTTATCTTTTCCGACGAAAAGTAATCCGTCAACAATCCCACAATGTCCAGAACGACAGATTGTGGGCTCTCTCTTCGAGAACTGTTCCAGAAAGTGATTGAAATATTCCACGGTTCCAAAGTGATCCTTCAGTGATGGTTTGGGGAGGAATTTGCTACCGAGGCATATTATATTATCAAACAGAAGTTTTGGAGAAAGTTGTCAAGCCATATCTACAAGAGGTGTTTGGAGATTATCACTAAGTGTTTCAGTAGGACGGAGCACCTTCGCATACTGCAAATCTCGTTCAGGGCTGGTGCTGAGAAAATTTGACTGACTTTTTGGACAAGAATGAATGGCCTTCCAGTTCTCCAGACTTGGATTATTTCGTATGGTCATCATACATGCTAGTGAAGGTAAATGATCACAGGGCGTCTAATATGAACCAATTCAAACCCGTAATCAAACGAATTTAGGACAAAATGCCGATGGAAGTCGAAAAACGTCTGGAGCTGGTCAAGAAGGTTAAAGGCGGTGTTATTCCAAAACATATGCTGTAGTTGATCAGTATTATACTGCAATATAATGGGTAAAGTTATCAATAAAATCTGGATCTGGATCTGGAATAAAATAAATGGAGTTTTATTTTGTATGAGAATATATTGGAAACGGTGTAATATAGTTTACTATGGAGGTTAACTTGTTCTCAATCCTATTACAATTTGATCACTTTTCATGTTTACGATTCATAAGCCATAAGAGATTTTCTACAGTATCGGAAAAAAGTCAAGCAACTACACCAAATTATATAATATTAATTGTATATACTTGGATAACAGATACTTATGATTGCTTTGTGACGTAGACTAAGTCTTACGGTAAGGGTAGGGTATCAAATGAAAATCTATAAATAATCGACCGTCACGAAATATCGTTGCATATTAAACGCTTATAGCTTAATAAATGCTCGATAGACTTTCGAGAAGTTTACATCAATCGGTTGGTTCCCGCGTATAAATTCAACTAAAGGGTGTCCCACATCAAATTGCATCACGAAAAAAACACTATAGAAAACTACCCATTGGTTGTTTTCTCTTGAACATTTGGGTAGAAGTAGTTTAGAGTGGTTTTTTTTTATCGCTGTCAGTTTTTCGAAGATTGGAAAAAAGGCGTCATCAAAGCAACGTTGCGAATTAATTTTGCGCAGCAACTGAAAAATCCTCAACTCTCTCATCGGGACATCGAAAAACAACTCGGAATTGTGCAGTCACGCAGTCAGTCGGTGAGTCGTGTGATTAAATGCTACTACGATACTTTGAGCACAGACAAGCAGACGTGACACTAAGAACAAATTGCCTTACAATACATCGTCATGAATTTAAATTTGGACACGTCAAAACCCTAGCGCTGTCTGACGGCCGCTTTGCCCATTTCAGTGTCAACCATGTTTGATTATCTTGCCTGCCGCAACAACTGCCATCAAACGCGACCATAAAACACACCCACACTACTTCAGGCTCGCTAGACTGTCAATCGTTTGTTTTGAAGACGACTGGAGAAATCGATCGTGAACGGACTGGCAAGGAACTCGATGCCTTAGAATTCAATTTCCGTTTCATGGGATGGTTTACCAGAAATCTCAGGAATAATGTGCGTAGCAGTAGGTTGCGACGGCATGGCATTGCCACGTGACCGAAACAATGATTCTATGTTCATAATAGATAACAACTAAATTATTTTTTTGCTTACCCTTTCTCAGGCTTGTTACAGTTTTTATAAGCTGCCGAGTTTTTTTTTAAATCATTTATTTGTACAGGCTCAATCGAATTAACTTTACAGAGCCAAATTTTCATATTTTTATACATCATTTATCTTAAAACTAAAGTTAGGAGGAAAGAGCCGATTACTCGCGGCCGTCTCGAGGTTAATAGGAATTACAAATTACGGATGGGAAAGAGGGTGGGAATTTAAAGTATGGTTAACATAACACATTAAATTTAAATTCTAAATTATCTAAACACTTATAACTATACAATTTATGGTTTTTTTCTGACTTGAACATTTCTTGAAAAAGAAAAAAAACACACACACATACACATATAAAAATAAAAATTAATACTAAACATACAGGTTAAACTAACTACAATCTAATGCTAGTGTTAGTCAAAAGCACATAAATGAGTTTCATGTACTAAAAATCACGTACAGCCAAAATATCTCGAATTGGCACATTGGGTTGTCTACCTCGAGCCCGAAGGGAATCATAAAGCCCAGATCTGACTCCACGATGTTCATCACAAGACCAAATAACGTGATCTGTGTCCTGATAGCCTTGCTCACACTCACAGAGATTGCTGTCCCTCAGCCCAACCCGGTATAAATGAGCGTTCAACGAATAATGATTGGACATGAGGCGAGACATGACACGAATGAAGTCTCGACCCACATCCATCCCCCTAAACCAAGATTTCTTCGACACCTTTGGGCAGGGCTTGGAAATCTATCATGACACTACTGAACAATAGTGTGTCAGACTGCCACCCGTTCGTGAATATAGCACCGCAAATTTGTTCAGAGTCAGTAACTGTTACTGAATATGAATATTCGGTGGTTGTTGCACTGTCTGAACATTCGAAGCGATGATCCATGCTTATACATTGCACACTTTGACCGATGATGATCATTGATCACCAGTTTCAATGATCACACACAGCGTTGACGCGCGCGTGCCTTTGTTCCCTCGAACTATTCGGTTTTCAGGGCACGGCGAATTTAGAGAGAACAGAAAATGACGAATGTTACATAATGAGCAGACAACGGAGCAAGCAAAGAACGAGGCACAGCACAATTTACTACCGACGCGGCATATTGAAACTAATTTATGGCCAAAATAAAATTTGGATTTCTTTTTTGTGGATTTAGTATAAGATTGGATCTAATTACGTTATGTATCTAGAGTTTCATCTAATTCATCCAATTAGATGAAACTGATGTAGATGTATGCATCATACATAGACTATACAAGCTCACGCATATCTATTTTACTATACAAAATACTGTAGTATATTTTGACCACCTTTAGTGCCATCATGCGGCAAATTAGGGATAGATGTAAGGAATATGAGACAGGGCTTCTTTATACATAAGATCATAAGATCATAGAACGATAGTGTGTCCTGCCGTAGTAATAAATCTAAACTCGCGAGTGCAGGACGATTCCAATTTTTCGATCGGTGATATTTCGACATTAGTTACCATGCCTCCAGTGCGTAACAATAGTATGCAAACGCTTAAAGCAAAAGTTGAAAGTGTTTCTAGACATGAGGATGGCGTCTATTACTGTGAGGCGGAAGAGAAGTGTTCCTACTTTCAAAGCAAATTTCTTCCGCGCAACTTTGCCCGGCATATCGGCTCTTTCCATCCCAAAGTATTTAACCTGTTGGAGCTGGGAGAGGCGATTCCCGAAGAAGACGATAAAAAAAACTTGCGAAATCACCAGCTGACCCGGAAGACTGTGCTGTGGTGAGAATTAGTCGCAAACGTGTCGTTGGAGGGGCAATCAAATTAGTTACGAAGCACGGATTGCCGTTCAAGTGTCTGTCCTGGGAAGGAATGCGGGATATTCTCGATCACCAGCTTGCCGCCTTCAAAATGACACTTACCAACAAAAGTATGCCACAACTCGTCGGTCGCGTACGAAGCAACATCGATTTGATCATCAACAACGAAGTGCGTGGTCAGATGCTGTCGCTAAAATATGACATTGTTACGAAAAGAAACCGCAGCATGCTGGGCGTCAACGTCCAGTTTTACAAAAACACGGACTTATGTAAAAGGACTCTTGGTAGGTATTTATGCAATTTTTAATTATGCTACTGTGAAGTATAGTTAAACTACCTGATTAAAATCTGTCCTCTAATAGCTAGATCAAATTGAAATACCGGTTCACAGAATCATCGATCTTTTGTACACAATTTTTATACAGCATTACTGTGAATGTAAGTAATGCTATATAAAAATTTCAACAAAAGATCTATGATTTTTCTGAAAAGTAAGGCTTTGTGCACAAATTACGTAGCGCATGAAGGGGGGTTGTGCTTCGTTACTTATTGTGACATATGGGGAGGGGGTTTTTGAAATCAACTTAAAAAAAATCAAAAGTGAATAACCAATTTGCATCAATGAAATTTCCTGTATGCTAAGCAAAGTAGCAAGTAGCTAGTAGAAAAGGGTTAATTTATACTACATCAAGAACTATGTTTAAAAATTCTGGGTAAACCTCACTTTCAATACGTCAAAAGAAAGCTTTCAATCCTTATTTCGAAGGAAAAATACCGAAACTGATCCAAAACATTGTTTTTGCATTATTTATCACGTTTGCCTTAACTGGAACACTGCACCAATTATCGCCAAAGTTTTAAATTTTGGTTTCTTTGATGACCAATCGCCTGTGTTTCTTATGGGAGTGGCGATAATAGAAACACATTTATGGCCAAGTGGTGCAAGAAATCTGAAATTTTAAGATAAATGGATTATGTATGTCTATCGTTTGACCAAATTCTAAGTCCGGTTTTATGATTCCTGAAACAAATTGTATAATAATGGAGCCAGTTATTATCAAAGATCAAAGATGTTTCACAAACCATGCTTAAATAATAATTTAAATCACTATTTTACTAATAGATGCCTGGTTTAACATTTCACCGCATTTTGAAAACATTTTTCGTTCGCATTGAGAACTTTAATGTCAAATTCAAACAAAACTCTCTTTTTTGCCAATAAATTAATTTTTTTATGAGGTAGTGGTTAACATTCATAAATCTAAGTTAGGAAAAACCCAAAGAGTATAAACGTGACTACGATGGTAGATGAACCAACCCAGGGCTGAAAATCTCGATAATAAACGAATATATAAAAAAAATTAGTCACCATAATAGAGCCAAAAAAAAAACATACTTTGTTATAATTTTTTTTTTTTTTCATTTCTTAGATACATGATTTTTTTTTATAATCCAGGATTACTCTGAGACCCTTAATATTATAGTCTGGCAAGTTTTGTTCATCATATTTAGTTATTTTTTTAAGTCAACGCCATCTGCAGCAGTGCAGTTGTTAATTTGTACACTTAAATCCATAATTTAAAATACACATATGACAGATTTTATTACAACTATGCTCTATGCTAGGCATGATCGAACTGCACAAAAGGCACACGGGCATCACCATCAAAGACACAATACACGAATTACTTCAGCGTTTTCATATTGATCCTCGGCAACTTTATTCTGCTACTGTTGATAATGCAAGCAACGTAGTAGCTGCGGTGCGTGAGCTACGTGAGCTCCAACGCGATAGTCGTGAGCCTCTAGAAGACAAAGACAAACCGGAAGAATCGCTTCGAAACGCGGATGACACATTTGAAGCCTTTGATGATTATGATGACATCGACGACGATGACCACGTGGAAACCAACAAAATCGAGGAATTCTCGAAGCTATTAGAGCCTCACGAGATAGTATGCGTTCGATGCGGCGGGCATACTTTTAATCTGATAGTTACGGACGCAACGCGAGATGCTCTCTCGACGATTACGGACATTGTGAGAATCGTAAAATCGTACAGAAGAACTGAATACAAAGACGCGTTCAAGCTTAACCAACAAAAGTATCCCCCGGTACCGAACGCTACTAGATGGAGCCCTTTCACGGAACTAATGCAGGTGTTGTTGGATGGCCGCGAGTTTTTTGACCGAATGGCAACCAATTTTCCGGTTTTAGGTAACATTATTATGTAATCAAAATTATAATATTAAAGGGTGTATTGCTAAGAAAGCTAAAGATAACATACTGAAAGCTGTCCTGTTATTTATTATAAAACTCTCAGTCCACTTGTTTATGGCAAGTTATTTGAGGGCTACCTAGGGTCATTTGATGACAAAAAGGGTTGGCTATAATTAAATCTGAAAATTGTATGAATGAAAGAAAAATGGTGTAGCTTTCAGAAAAATAGCCCTTTTTAAAATTTATTTTATTAATATTTTGATATGGCTTTCTTAGTGAATCACCAAGCGATCACAATTTAGCAATCATAACTTTCAGTATTACCACGATTTTGTAGATCTATCAACCCAGTGGGACTTTATAGCAGAGTATGCTGAAGCGTTTGCCCCTTTGCGAAATGCAACTATCCGGGTACAGGCATTGGATTGCCCGTTGAGTCAACTTTATATAGAATGGCTTCAAGTAAAAATGCACGTTGATTTGCTTCCGGATGAAAACAGGTTTAAGAACAAAATCAAAGATTCCATTACCACACGAGAAAAAACCATTTTTAATAATGACGCATATCGTGCAGCGTTCTATATGGATCCGCGACTGATGTACCATGGTTCTAAACTGCTTTCTCCCGAGGAAAGAGAGAACACCATCGTGAGTATTTTTATTGTAAAAACATAAATCTGATTTACATAACGTGATGTCAAAATGGTCATTTGAGACTTCCTCCTTCCTCACCGTAATAGTACGTTCACACTACTGATTATATTACGTGATATAGAGTATCTTGATATCAGCAACTATACATCTAGTTTTCACTGGAAATAATGTACATGTCATTTGATATCAAGATACTCTATATCACGTAATATAAACGGTAGTGTGAACGTACTATAACATAGTACAGAAAATGTAAGCTTTTTGACCAATGGTTATAAAATATTGACGTTATTTGTTTTTTCTTTATTATTTAGGATTACCTTATAAAAATCTGGGCATCGATAAATAACCACAAAACTGTTGAGCCGTCGGTCCACCAGCAGCAGCAACCACAACCAGGAACGAGCAAGGCCATGAATACAGATGCCTATATTGAACTGATGTTCGGGGAGAGTTCTTGTTCCAAAAGCCAATCAAGCACTTTAGAGCAAGAACTTAGGAAAATACAGTTCCAACAACGGCAATCTGCAATGGATCTATCGTTCAACGTCGTGAAATACTGGTTTAAGCACAAAATTGTTGATAACCGGCTTTGGGAGATTGCTAAGGTGGTATACACTGCTGCATCCACCCAAGTCTCAGTCGAACGCGACAACTCGCATTTTAATTTAGTATTCACCCCACAGCGCTACTGCATTGGAGAGAAAAATTTGGAGAACGTTCTCCAAGTTAAATTAAATGACGACATAATTAATGAAGCAATTTTCCTCACATTGAAGCAACAAAACTAATAAATTAATAATCAGTAAGAAAAATGAATTTAAATGATATTGAAATACATGAATTGTTGTACTTAAAAACAGTTTTCACTCGCTTTCAAATCAACGTACCGAATAAAAGCACCCGATCAGGGAATATTGATGAAGGTCAGGGAAAAACAATTGTGACTGTTCTCACAGTGTCGGCCATGTACGCAAACCTTATCAAAAGTCATAAAAATGGGATGGCCTTAAATATAATGTTCGTTCCTTTGAAATGCATATTTACAACGCCCACTTTGAATCTGTGTAACCCAAGCAAGACAAATATTTCAATGT
Source organism: Aedes japonicus (assembly GCA_034211315.2). NCBI lineage: Eukaryota > Metazoa > Arthropoda > Insecta > Diptera > Culicidae > Aedes > Aedes japonicus. Next base: position 21,449 of record JASCZW010013217.1, read on the forward strand.
CTCACATTAACCATATACTACTATATAGGCTACGAGAAAGTAGTTATTTAACTACGCACCAAACATTGATTTCAGTTATATTCACCTGCTGTAACATCCGCTGAACCATCATATTCAGAATCAGTAACATACACAGAATGTGAGTGAATCAGTTGGTGTATACCAAATGACACTAGTGGGCCTCGACTCGTGTAGAATCGCTCGGCTTGCTGAAGCACACATTTTTCGTCTCCTTTTGTGTCGTGATCCGCATCGTTCGGTGATGCGCATTTGCCAGTGTAGTTAATGACTCCTGTATGTTCGAAGGGCAAACACAAGCACGTGATCTATTCGCTGACACTCAAAATTGGAAAGCCCTGCCTTTGGGATGATAGAATGTTGCCATCGCCCCAAATCTCCTTTACTCCATTTATACTGCCAGCTGACGAGTGACTGTTGACGAAAAATAGGAAAAAATTCGTTGAAGGCGATTTGTCGAAAAAGCTGTCTAGTTGAAATGGTGGGAGTTTAGTTTCCGCTTTTCGACCTCCTTTTGTCCGCCTCTATCAAACTCCATCACAAGCTCCCTTGACTGGCAAAATTTAACGCACTGAACCCATCTACTTGATGTCAAAATTAAATGTTATGTTATAGTAATATTAATTTCAATAAAATGTATACCTTTTCCACGTCACAGGGAAAACTAAAGAAAAATTTTCCGCATTTTTTACGTTCCCGATTGGAGCAAAATAAAAATGCACATTTTCATCTCATGTTTTGACGAAAAAAAAACCAAACATTTCCGAACACACTCATACTTGCAAGCGATGCTAGTGCAAGGAAATCACTCACCAGGAAAATGTAATGATTATCGATGTGAGCACTATGAGTGGTGGCTTAGCTAACAATTTGTATTCAAATTAATCGTTTTTGAGGTGGACGATGAGCATCAATTAGAGTGTTACGTATGTTTGTCTGTGCTTTGAGCATTGAACGGAAGGAGAAATGCGGTCAGAATGGATGTATTATTAGTTATCAGGAACACAAGTGTGTCGTGAAAGTGTTCAAGTGGAATCCCAATGCTCCGGTCAGAGATGTGTCCAAAACTTTCTGTTTCATTTTATTTGGCAGGGATGTATAATGTTACATAAAACGTAAAAAAAATTACAGTACATTAAAAAGTTTCAACAAACGAAACAAATTTTGACACTCCTTTAGTTGCTCAATTTTTAGCCGTCTTGAATTACTTTTTGTCATGATCAACAAACTATGCACAGAATAGACATGACGATATTGAAGATCGAGAGGAAGAAGTTATAAAAATATTGTTAGTGCATAACTGGTTAAACCAAGGTATTATCAGGAAATAATAACAGTTTGTCGAAGTCTGTTAAAATTTCAGGCTATTTGACGTAAAACCAACCGTCATCAACACTAAATGATAGTTGAGTTTCAATAATGACCATGTTCTGAAAATCTGAATAACCCACACGTGCCACGGTGATAGGTTTTCTAACCGGGAATTGTGTGGAGTGAACCATGTTGGGTGATTAAGATCACAGTACGGAAAAGGCTAATAGTTTGTCTTCATTACAGTCCTGCTGTGAGGATTTCCTATACCCAATCTGGCAAAAGTCTATTTCATTTCATTACGAATGATATTTGTTGAAAGTTAAAACTAAGGCACAGATTTGCACGCAATTGCGTTGTTTATTTGGTTCAAAAAGATGATCTCACAAGTCAATAACAATAACCAATGTTAAAACGAACTGAACAATTAACTATGACGGTTACCCTATCCTCAACCGTTTCTCGATGACTAGTCAGCACGAGGTTGTATGAACTGCCATCTACAACCTCATGACAGCACTGATTTCGGCGCATGCGCTGTGCATTCCTTGACGGGTAAGATTGCACCACCTATATATTTCTACGAGAACTATCTCTTCTTTTTGTAAGCTTTTTCGTGCACAAGCTTAAATATATATTCATAAATGGGATGAAAGTATTGGATTGCTGGACTTGCTTAAATAGATAAAATGAGTTTTCCGTATTAAATCATAGAGATTTTTTTATCCTAAGTTCAATATTTGGATAGAATCATCTCATTCTTCAAGTATTACATTGTTAGTATCATTTATATCTTCTTGTTAATAATCTCATTCGAACTCCTGAGACTTTCTTGTTTAATTTTAATGTTGTATTTTCTCGGATTCGTTAGTTCTTATTCATATTAAGTTTATTTGACAGAATAATCGATATATGAGGGATGACTTTAAATTTAACATAATTATACAACGACAGAATTATACCAGAGATTACCAACTTCCAACCCAAGTAGCATACTACGGTCATAATTAGTTGTAGTAACTTGATTATGACTTAGTAAGTCATATTAATGTTATCTCAACCGAATGGCAGCAAGTGTGCTACTAGGGAAGATTCCCTATAATCATCTAAACACTGAGCAGACTTAGCAGTTACTACATATTATAAGCCTCTTGATGAAGAATTTCTTAGTGAAATTGTTTGACAACCGTTATAATATGTTATTACTTCGTAGCTTGAACAACCTTGTAATTAAATTTATTACACAACCAAATTTTTATTACCCTTGATAAATGGAGAAAAACGCGAGTATTCAGTAGTGGACTGAAATTTTGCGGAGATTTTCGGTAGAAAACATTTAATCACTCTTGAGGCAACAATCCTATATTTCTACGCAACGAATGGTAATGATCTTCTGATAAACTATAGCACAGTGGTACATTTCACCATTTTGACCACTTTTGGCCAATATTTTTAAAATTTTGGATGTCGTCCGCTGGTTTTATGAATTTTCGAACTTTGCTTTGGTTAAAGTCCAAAAAGTCTCGATTGGCCGTGCATTTTGATTTTTGTACCGTTCTTAAGTGTCCTTTGCGTAATGACAAGATGTCAAATCAGGCCAAAACACTACTTGACCTTCGTGCTGCCTGATCATCGACGATAATCGCTTGTGGAGACATTCACTAACATATTTTTGAGTGTTAATCGTCTCCGTTGTGATGTATGGACTAGATGTTTTACCACACTCGCATATTGCCTGCCAAACCGAAACCTTCTTACCGAATATTTCGGTAAAAATTGCCTTATCCGTTTCGGGGATGTCTTTGTCTTCGCTTACAGTATAGAATTGTGGTCCGGGAAGCGTTTTGTAATCTAGTTTCACATACGTTTCATCGTCCATTATTAAACACCCAGAATTTCTACACAATAACGAATCGTAGAGTTTGCAGGCCCATGGTTTCACGGACACGGCCTGTTTGGGTTCCTTTTGGGTTTTTCTACTTCCGGTATGTTTTAGTCCAAGTCTTTCTTCGGCACACATGACGTTACTCGACGAGGTCCCGACGTTACTCGACGAGGTCCCGACGAGGTTATTTCGCAACATCCCGAATGAAAGTCCCTGGTTTTCGCTTGCAGGCATCCCTGATCTGGTTATCGATATCCGTACTAACATGACCGGATTTCCGACCACTCTTTGGCGTATTTTCAAACGTACACTGTTTTCTATATTTTCGAATCGCAGATCGTACCGCTCCGACGCTTACACCTCTTCCTTGGCCAATTTTCTCAAGGAGAGTTCGCTCACAGATGCACCATTTGTGCACGATACTTTTCGTTGTTCGGAGTAAGACTGCGCATTTTGAAAGTTAACACAAAACTGAGTATTTTTTGATGCTATGTCATTCAGAAATGTGCAAACAAACAAAGGACGCAGCCAAAACATGTTGGAAATATTTAATTATATTCAAAGTGACTGTTAAAATAAGGTGTGCTTATACCACAGAGAACATCCAAGGTTGATTGCCCTCCGTGTTTAAATTTTTGTTACTACCATCTTAACATTACAGCTAATTTCCTTTAGTTTTGGTGAATCGTATGACGATGGCGCCACTTGCCCGCCTTGAGATTTGTTAGTCTGTCAGTTTTAGTTTGGTGAAACCTAGACTAGGAGGCGTTGTTTTTCTAACGGTTTGCTTTTAAAAGTTTACACAGTTTACACGCTTTTTAGTGCCGATGTTTTTCCTCTCCTTCCGAGCTAACCATGCGTTTCCAAAACGATCAAAGCAAGCAAGATAGGGTATGTGTCCCTTGACTCAGCCTATTATGGTACCATCGATTACCTTTTATATTATAACTCATAAAGTTGTTAAGCTGTAAATGAGATTCAACTAGTTATACACTTGCTCAGATAAGTTTGATAAGACATTTGGTAGTATGTATCACGAAAAGTTACACAACTCGTTTTATAAAGTCAGAAACTTTCGAGGGATATGGATTTAATTTCGGTCTATGAGCACCAAATTGGGTCTATTTCTGGATGTAACTTCGTCTTATTCGATGGGTTTATTTCTAAATGCATTCTTGGTTCACAGGGATTTATATTCTTTATCCTCGTCGCCACTATTTAAATCACAGATACGGCAAAGGGATTGGAATTCTCATAAGGTTCTTTAAATAATTACACGGCCAGAGTCGTTCCTTGTTCTGACTGATCTACTTCTATATTTCAGACTTTTAGATTCGTATAAACGAACTTCCCTTTTTGCTTTGTTCTCTCTCATTCTCCCTCTCTCTCTCTCTCTCTCTCTCTCTCTCTCTCTCTCTCTCTCTCTCTCTCTCTCTCTCTCTCTCACTCTCTCTCTCAGCAATCGATCGGGTAACCACTACAGGCTTAACGCCTAGGCTGCAACTGGCAAGTGAAGACCTGAAGAAGTTTTTGCCATTTCTACCGAAGTAATTTTGACAACTGCTCTAGTAAAGGGCGAACACGAGAGTTGTTGCGACACATTCAACAGGGCATAACTTTTTTACCATT
>JASCZW010013218.1:0-26287 GCA_034211315.2 Aedes japonicus
ACGCTCTGACATACGCGGTGACGGGTTTACAAAAAAACTTGCAGTTTGAATGTTTTCCCGGACAGATGGAAAAGACAGGTCGTCTTTAACAGCTGGTTTCCGTCCACCAGAAAACGACCATTTCGAAGTAAAATAATCGCAGTAATCCAAAAGATCACTCAGAAAATGAAGGTTCAGTTCGTGAGGCAGAAGGTGGATGGTTTTACGGACGTATTGCATTGGCGTAACTACTGGGGGTGCCTAGGGGGCCCTATCTTCAGTAGTTACGCCAATGCAATACGTCCGTAAAACCATCCACCTTCTGCCTCACGAACTGAACCTTCATTTCTGAGTGATGCTGAACCACTACGATATTTACTTCGAAATGGTCGTTTTCTAGTGGACAAACCAGCATTAAAAAACGACCTATCTTTTCCATCTGTCAGGCGCTGACTCAAACTGCAAGTTATAACCCGTCACCACGTATGTCAGGCCTTGACATCACTCGTGGCTGACATATAAGCTCGTCTGCCACAAAATACGAGCGTCGTGGAACGCAAACGCCCGCAATTTCTGGCCAGCACTAGACTGCATTTACCGAAACTACTCGACCTGATGTCAAAACTAAGAACTGATGAAGAAGAGATGTTCAAGTGGCTGTGCTCGCAATCGAAGAATCGAGTGCGATGAACGTTACGATAATTTCTGTAATGCTGATGAATGGCAGGTAATGTTTTATATTAGTCGCATTATGTGCAATGGCAAAATTGAGTACCCCTCGATTTGAACCCCTTTCTATAAAAGAAAGTGGATATCAAGGTTATTCAGGAAGAACCATTCTGCAAACCATTGTAGAAACAACCAACCATATGGAGATTTTTGCTGTAAGTTTCGTTCTACTATGATAATGCACTGATGTAACGTTGCAGCAACAAATACCTGTCAAACTGCTAGTGGTTAATCATGAAAGGCTCTGAAGTTATGGTAACATCCCTTGAAGTAATTTGAAAGGCTGGTGTAGTCAACCAGATTAGTGATGCCGCTCTTTTCTTTCTGTGTGGAAGTACTATTGAAAAGTAAGAAAATTCATTCAACAATTTGGCAATGTAAATCGATTAACGCTCGCTGAAACAAGGCAAGGATAAAGTATAAATAAACTCTACAACCGAGTCACGTGAAAACAGATGACGCAACCGTTCAGAAGAGCAAAACCGAGCAGATCAGTTCTTCTGAACCAGTCGACTGGGTATACTTGTCGTAGCCTTTCTGTATATTACATGTAACTCCTGCAAGTACTCGTTGCCAAACCAGGCCGGAACTTTCAATCAATCGCATAGGAGAGGAGGGTCTCAGGCTACAGTATAAAATTTGTTTGCCTCAAGAGAAATGCCGTAAATTCAATTCCATTAACTGCCAGTAACTTCGGTGTCTGAAGAATTCGCCTTCATTTATGGGAGGACTGATCCTCGAATTCCCATAAGAGCATTTCTTTGCCTTTCAGCCTGCAATGCCAAATTTGGTTTGGTTGTTAGTTCTTGAGTATGAAATTTCTGTTTCATTGGTATCCCTTTAGGGAAAGTCTCGAACCTCCATAGAGCGACAAACTGCTAAATCTTAAATTTTAGTTTCCTTTAGCTGATTTGTTCTCGGTATCTTGAAATGTGTGTTTCTGGTCTCCTTGAGGAGGAAGGATCTCTTATATCGAGAACCAGCGAAAAACGAAATTCGTGACGTAGTATATTTTGATTTGTTTGTTTTGTGTAGTGAGGAGGAATCTCATCTATTATGGAATCTTGCCCTCCAAAGATCACATGCTGGGGTGATTCCATTTGCTTTATGGTCTGAAGTTATATTTCGTTTTATTTGTATGAGAACTCTAGTGGCGTGAGATCTCAGGCACCATGTAAATGTTTCTTTCCGTCAAGCCTTATTATGGGGCCCAGTTCCATTTGGTGATTAGATCTTGAGTATGTGCAGGAAACTCTGCTTCATTTGTATGAGCCTCCTTTCATGGAGTCTGTAAACTGGCAGGGTTTCAATTACAGTATGAGCATTTCTTGCCTCCAAATCCACTGCTGCTTTATTAATTCTCGAGTACGCAAGGTATCTTCCTTTGAAGTTGACTCCTATGGCAAGGTACATCTTTGATTTATTTGTCGTCAATCAAAATGAACTTAGTCTATTGCATGTGCTGCAATGTCTATTTATTCATGCCAATAGTGAAACTCTAAAACTTTTAGGCGTGTTTTGTTCATTGTTACATCAGGTGTTTCTGTGTTTGTATAAACAGGGATATCATTCTATTTAGTAATTCTTGAAATTAGTTCTGTGATGTTAATATAAAACAGATATGGAAGGCAAGTGAATGTATAAAAATTTGGATGCATCATCATAAGTATTCCATCTTTATTCCTGTGGCGTCGTATCATTAAATATTTCGTTTTTGAAATATAAATTAATCGGCGTATCGTGACATCATGGATGAGCAGCGACTGAAATCGTCAACCTTCAGGGCAAACAATAAAGGCTTGTTTTGGACCCATTCAGCTGTGCATGAAATCATCTATTTGATATGGGAATGAAACATACCTGATATTCAGAAGGAATATATGTTAATACAACGTTTTGATGATATGGATCTTTTAGTGGAAATCTTGTATATATAATGTTATTATGAGCAAATCAATGAATTTTGAGTCAAATAATACCCTGAAGTCTCTGGCACTTTCACTGCAAATGCTGTCTCTGTGTGCTTCTTTAATGTGATATAGAATTTCATTTTCACATTAGACTCAAACAAATTTTAGCTCATATTTGTGAAAATTGTGAATTTCATTCTGAAATACTACAAGATCAATTGATTTACATATTTCTAGATAAGTTGTAAATCTGCATGAAACGTTCAGTCGACTTAAAACGTTAATCTACATCAGTAGATACAATGTACGCAGATGTCACATTCCTTACTGATGACAAGTTTCATCAAGTCTTGCCTCTTTGTGTTCTACCAGTCAGATATGACTAGACCTAGCCCCAATAGTCCTCTGTAAATCACAACTAGATAATTTAAAGCAATAACTGAGACTCGACTCTATCAAATGCTTTACTAAAGTCAAATATAATGCCTCGACATAATTTCCTTCTATCCATTGCATTAATGAAATTGATGTAACAAGTTTATTAAGTTTGTAGTCGTTGAGCGTCCTTTAACAAATAGGCCCGTAATTTGTTTGCTAAATAGGTGCAACTTGAGAAAATGACGCGATTGATTATAGACTCGGTGACTGTAGAATGCATGATAATATGGCGTCCTCGATGGTACATATCTTTTGCCGCTTTAGTGGAATTAAAACGATTCTTCAATTGATGGAAGAATGCCAGTTCTAGAGAGGTGCAAACATGCCAAAACAGGTTTCACTAGTTCGCGATACTGACTTAAGAGCTCTGCTGGCGGCAAACCACCAGTCACTGCGCTGTCATCCAGAATCTATTTCGAGAGAAAGACTCGTGTATATCAGCTGAAATGTACTCGATGGCTCAAGTATATAGTATTGATAATCAATGTCATTTCGTCATGAATGTAAACATCTTTGAAAAATCTGCAGATAGATGACGACTCATTAATGGATTTTCCATTTATAGTTAAATTGCATTTTAACAGGCGAAATATTTCCATTTTGTATCTTTGTGTGAATGAAAACTGGAGTGAGAAATCAAGGTACTTTTTATTTGCTGAATATAGTATATGCTCTTCTTGAGACCATGCAAGCAACTGAACAATCAAATTTTCTGTATACTTGCCTGATATGACTAAAATAGAGCACTTTACCTGCGTGTAATCCTATGAAAATCGGACGATTTTGCCAACAACTTTATTTCTAATTTTTCAGCAGATGACTCTATTGATTCTTGTACAGTAAGTGCAACTTTGGTGTAATTCCCTATCTTATATTTCAAACAAGTTAATGTTTGTTAACAAAGGCCTTTTCCGAATAATTTTTCTAGTTGAGCAAACAAAAATGATTTCTCGGCAACATTTGAAAGGATTTTAAATATCATAATGAAGGCAAGGGATAAATTTTTTTACGTGAAGTTAAACGCATTTGAAAGGATTTTATAGTAAAGCGTCAAAGAAAACCTTGAAGAATATTTTGGCCTATTTTCCTTTATACTAGTTGCAGCTCAAAGTGATATGCATTGAAGACAAGTAATGGAGTCAGAAGGCTCTTAATGTCGACCCTTACATCTGTATGCAGGGAAGAGAGGGCAAACTTCATGACGTTGCCCGTGATCTAAAATGGGCTGTCACTTTCCTTGTGGAATAATTTTCCGTTCCATTATTCAGTGACATTTCACTACTGGACCCTATCCGTGGAAACTCGTAGAAATGGCAAAATTACTTCAGATCTTCTGTCAGCTATATGCAGCCATGACCTTCATTTCAACCTCATTATTAGCAATAGAAGAATGTGCTCCATCACCATGAGAATAAGAGTGAACAATGTCTTTTCTGGGAATAAAGTATGAGAGAGAAGTGATGACAGCATGATGGGTGTGAAAATTGAATAGAAGTAAACATTTATCGAGAGAGCTGGATATAGTAATTACTCAGACAAGTGTTCACAGAGCAGCCATCAATTATAGTAAAGTCATTATTTTATTCTTTGTATGTTACCGAAATGAATCCGTTTTTTTTTTCGTCAGCGTCAGTTCAACTCAGATTTAAGAAGATGAGACATCATCGGATCTACATGTAAATGGTACCTTGAACCTACGAATCATGACTAAGTTTAAACCAAAATTTATCAACAAACAGATCGGCAATAACTAGCATAACTATCAATCGAATATAAGCAACGCTCATAGTGAATTCTGTATATCATTTTTCAATAAATATTAAATAACATTCAGGATGCAATCTTCTTCTCTTAAATGCTCGTCCTAGCAAAACATTATAACCAAGTATTGTCAAGCAATTCTCAGCGACGCTCGAATGAAATTACTCACACAATGCATTTGACATGCCCACAAACTGGATAAGAAAAATCAGAATTTGCATACGCGAATCCAGAACGACATATTACCAAAATTACTCTCGGTTGAAATCAGGCCAAACTAGCACAGCTTTCATCACCTCAATATGTAAACAGCATTCAGTACCTACAACAAAATTTCCAGAAAACATGCATTAAGTCCATTATAGGCAATAAACCATGAATATCTCATTGAAAAAATTCTGAAAATTACAAGTAATAAGTGAACAATACAAAAAAATAACGACTACCGAAGCAACATCAAGCCGATATGTAAGTTGAGCAGCGGTGTGACGGGAATGCATTGGCCGCTCAACCAAATGGCAAGCAAGTGTGCTGCAGGCCTAACAGACACTCTCCGAAATGTTATGTATCATTTTCGAATTGTACAATTCACAGTGGCGTAATGGGAACACGAGCAACACGCCGTCAAATAGCTAGAAGCAGCTATTTATTGTTGTGATTGGAACTACATTTGTATCAATAACCAAATTTTATAGATGTTGCAAAACTAAGAAGCCAAGTAGTGCTTCAAACAGGAATTGTTTAGACAAGGTATCTATACAACACGGGCGAGCAAATATGGACATGAAGTCTTGTGGAGGAACTGCTACATTCAACTGGAAAGTTCATCGTGAGTCCGTGTCAAAGTGTTGAATTTACCTGCAAATACCGGAATTATATAGAAAATGGCTTAAAATATATATGCAGCAGTCTGACGAAATGGGGCAATGGATAGATAAGTGCGGCTATGTCTCGGATTTTCTTCCCATAAATCACTGGCACCGGGCAGCAACCTACATTCATCACACAGTCAATGACTTGCATGCGCCCCTTCCGAAACTAAAGTTCTCTTCTAACGACTATGGCGACTTCCTAAAGACCACAGACAGACCACGGTTAAAGCTGATACATTAGAACACATTAGTTTGCACGGCGGCTAACACCACCACAAAAATGCAACGCACGCTCATCGTGTCACGCTTGTTTTGAGCACCATGCCGCGCAGGTGGACTGATTCACACGCCGGGAATGCAGGCCATAGTACAGGGTTAAAATTTGCTTCGGCATGCATGCCCAATTATGGGATTCTCCAAATGTTGAAAGTGCAGCTTTGCGCTTGATATTCTAGCATGGAGGAAAGTCCGTGAACGGCAGTCTTTGCAGAGCGCTGCCGTGTAGGGTGAGTTTAGAGGATCCTACCACCAAAGCGGTTGTTGAGTACAAGATCGTTTGAACTTGGAATTTAAATATTTGAATTCATTTGCGGACCATATGTGTTTCATCTGGTTTAGCTCAAAATACGTCAACGCCCTGCGTAGTTATTTTTCAGTGACTAAATTCTGTGCGCCAACAAATTAGCAGCGCGGTTAATGGCATCTCAGCTACGCAATGTTTCATTGGCCAAACAGATGGTCTATGTGAGCCATTATCGAGTTTGCTGGATGGTTGCATTCGGAAGCTTTGTTCACTATTGCATCCGATGACTGCGACTGCCGCTGCTGGAGATATTTAGTTTCAAATTCTGCAGCCGTTTTGGGTACAGCCCACGGATCAGTGACAGCGCCCTGCTACAAAACATCACCGTGCATGGAGGATCTCGATCCTCCGGTCTTGCTCTGATGGGTATTTTTCGTTAAGGAAAACTGTCTCGACTCCCTGGAGCATAGGCAATAGTATGATTGCACCTTGCCAATCAGCTTGCGCTAGCGCAAGAATTAGTACCCTGGCATCGAAAAGCTCACAATGAATGGCCTGTGGAAGTGCACTAGAACGCCAATTTGAGAGCAAGCAGTTAGCAAATTTTTGGCAGCAATCAGCTTCAAATGTTGAAAAGGTGAAGGGCAACAGCAAAGTCAACAAACACCTTGCAATCATGCCGTCTAGCAACTGATTTGAGTTGAAGCGTTAACACTCGAAAGTTACCTGGCTAGTTATTGCGAAATCCTTGAAGGTAATGCTCAGCAAATCCATTCGTTGATTTTCTGCAACAAACTGATTTGACTCTTTATGAAGATACATTCGTAATTAATGCACGCAGCAACTGTCAAAAGCACGCTTTCTGTTGACACAGAAGAAAATTCGTACATTGTACGAAAACAATGAGCAGAGCATGTATATTTGGTCACATTAAAATGAAGTCTTTGGTGGTTGCATGATTCAGACTGACAGATCTACTTTATCGACTCAAACTGCACAGTGACAAAAAACGCAACCGCGTGGAGATGTCCAGCGTTCTTTTAATGTTTCTGACATGGGGTTCGAACCTGAGTAGTTGCAAGGAGTCATTCTAAATCCGTGGTTGATCGCACCAGCCATGGCATGACCTCGTGAGAAGATGCTTGATTAATGAGCATGAAGTTGTGTAGTTCTCGACAGCGCTCTTTATTTTTGTTTTGGGTGAGATAAATTATTCCCACCATACCAGCAGGCCCACCATCATGCATGGGCAACGGTATAAAAGAGAAACTGCGATTGCTCGGTAATCACGAAGTTCATTTCGTGCGATTCTACGAAAAGTATGCATCGATGGCATTTCACCAGATTAAGAGTATGAGTGTTTCGTACAGTAGAGACCAGACATTTGTTCTATGTACAAAATCCATGTTTACGAAACGCGCGAAAGCGACTCTGCAGGAAATCAAATTTTTCAGTGTAGGAATTTTTTTTACGCCGAGGCAAATTTACGAATACCTTGTAATGATAGACCACGTTATTTTTGCAATTAAATTCGACAAATAGAAGTATATGTATGAACAACATTCAACTTGTGTATTTCCAACAGTGATTTAGATGCCATAAGTTAGCCACGAGAATGAAATCAATTCTGCTTTGACTAGTAAAATTCACGTGCGAGGTTTGAAATTTCAATGTCCATGTTTTTATAGAGTTTACGTGTCAGAGATTCTGGTGAGTGGGAGATTTCAAGTGGAATTTCACGTAACTAGAAAACGAAAAGAAAGATTAATAATTTATTTGTCTCCAACTACCTTTATTGCTTATCTTGACAGAGACGGTTATTTTGCAGTGTACAATGTGTGATTCCTTCAGTGTCGTGTACTAATGCCCTGTTGAGGAATTTCCAATTCAGAGATCGGATACGATGCTAATCCCAAGTAAAGGGTGATACGGTCAAAATTTGGTCAAGGGAAAGCGCGTAGCTAAATCGGTGAGAATCGTTTATTCAAAGAAATCAAATTAAATTTCTTTGTCAAGTTGAATTAGTATAAAATTCAGGAAGAAATATTCCAGTTAGGCTGGCAGCTCTCTTCCAAACTGAATTGCCGGGCCCTACGCTGACCCTGCCATCAGATTCCGTGTACAGCCACCTTGTCCACCTTCTTCGCCGCAGAAAAGCCGGTCTGCCTTGAACTGCTGCTCGTCCTTAGCAGTCTGCTTTGGTCTTCTTTAGGTTCCGCTTGACAATAGCCCAGTATTTCTCAACTGGGCGGAGCTCGAAAAGTGGGGCGTGGTTGGTAGTCCTTGTGGAACCACCCGTACGTCGTATGGCGGCGCACCACTCCATGGCCTTTACCGTAATGGCCAGATGCCACATCGGAACAGTACCGCGTTGCTTCAGTGAATGGCAGGCGACGTTTATTCAAACGCTCTTTCACGTAAATTTCTTGGTTGACAGTCCCGGAAGCTATGAAAATGCTGCTCAAGCCACAGGTACAGATGGCTTGCCAAACCAGATATTTCTTTGCGAACTTTGACAGTTTCGTGTGCTTGAAAATATCTGCTACCTTTCCCCTTCCTTTTGCCGTATAAAACTCCTGTCCCGGAAGCTGCTTGTAGTCGGCTTTGACGTAGGTTTCGTCGTCCATTACCACGCAGTCAAACTTCGTCAGCATCGTGACTTGGAGTCACTACCTTCTTGTAAGTCGATAGTCCGGCTCGTTTTTGTGCTCGATGCACGGTTGTAGACGATACACCCAGCTTATTTGCGGCATCTCGGAGAGATAGGGTTAGGGTTTCGCTGAAACTACCGGCAACTCTCTTTGTCGTCTCAGCGGCTTCCGGTTTTCGATTTCCCCCGATCCAGACTTCCTGGCTGTCGACAAACGTTCCACAAACACTTTAATTACATTTGTAACGGTTGATTTGGCAACTTTTAGCGATTTTGCCAACTTTGCGTGCGAGTAGCTCGGATTTTCGCGATGCGCGAGCAAAATTTTGATACGCTGCTCTTCTTGCTTGGACGGCATTTTGACAACTGAGAGTGAATTTCAAAATCAAAATAGGAGCAACATTCTACACACACACACACCTTCAAAATGAGGAGTGTTCAGGTTTTTAAATGCAAAATTGAAAGAAATACGTCAAGTTGATATTGACCAAATTTTGACCGTATCGCCCATTATTCTTATTGTTGCAGGAGTTGAGGCCCAATTCACCAGATGGTATTCTTGCAACAACACAAACAAAGCTACACTGAAAATTAAATTCCATTAATATTACGAAATCGAAGGTAGGAGAAACACATTTACTCGTTGTTTTCTGCAACAAAATTGATTTGAAGTTTTTAAGAAGCTACCTTCGTATCGTTAAGAGTTGTCGTTCATTAGAGTTGTAAAGTGAGTGAATTTTCATCATATTGCCTTTTAGCTCTGTTTGGTAGTCGAGTCACTGGGAATAGAATAAAAGTATCAAAACTTTAACTAGAAATTAGAAAAAAATTAGTATTCTCCATTTAATTCCAACTACCTTTGCTTATCTTCGACAGATACGCGATAACTCGACTTAGTACGAGACACTGAAGAAGTCTGCACATTGTAGACAAAATACGCGTATCTGTCGAAGATAAGCAAAGCTAGTTGGAATTAAATGGAGAATACTAATAGTTCTTCTAATTTCTAGTTACAGGCATTCCACTAAACAGCTCAAACCCTCTAGGATTCATCAAAACTTTGCCAAATGTTGCCAATTCTATATTATATACACGCTCAGAAACAAGTACCCAACGGAGCAGTTAAATGTGGGAAGCCAACGTTGGGTAACGTTATGATTACCTACCATAGTGTTCAAATTCTTACTTTTGGGTAAAATTTTGTCAGAACAAGTTATTTATACCCAACGGTATGTTAACATGATTTTACCCAACGTTGGCCTTCCAAACTTTACTTTTCCACTGGGTAATCTTTTCTAAGCGTGTAGACGTATATAAAACCACGGGGCATTCTGTCCCACTTTTATTTTTGCATAGTTTTATCTAGATATTCTTAAAATACGTGGAATTATAGTGAAGTTTTGATAAGACTTTGAAGTTTTGTTGTGTGCGTTACATGTGAAGTAAATTTATTATGAACGTAGGATATGAACGCACGGTAAAAGCTTATTTTCATAACACTATTATTTACATGTGAGGCACAGTCATGACAATTTTTTTCAATTGTGATATTTTTTGTGTATTTAGTGCCTTATTGTATTCAAAAATTATGAGTTGTGTAGTTTTAGGTAAAAATTAATAAAGTATCATTCCATTAAAGCTGTATTTTTAGGATTTGAGTATATTTATTGAGTGGGTCATAATACCCCCGCTCTCCCCGTACTGCTCTCCCGTGCCAACAAAAAGAAACGTCTTCTGGCGGTTGCATGAACGACAGACAGACCTATTTATCGATTCAAAATATAATAGAAAAAAGCACAACCACGGGAGTTGTGTTCAGCGATTTATTTTTTAATGTTTCTGACATGGGGCTTGGTCCTACATTTTTAGTAAGAACTGTTATTCAGTTTCACACATACCATGTTGACTCGTGAAAAGTTATTTGATTATTGAGCATGAGGTTCAAACTGTTGTCAGCGGTTTAATTTCTATTTCGGGATAAATTAATGATTCTCGCCCATCCCAGCAGGAAAATTAACATATATGAGTACGATCGAAGAGAAGCAGTGATTGGCTGGTCTTCACGAATTTCATTTTGTGCATTTTACAAAAAAGGTGTTATGATAGCATTTTGTAAGAATACAAGCAACATGAAGCAACAATTTACGATACATTGGTTCTATGTACAAAATCCATGTTTACGAAACGAGTGAAAGCTAATTTACGTAAATAAATATTCAGTGTACCGATGAGTTTGTTGTAGAGTAATCTACTGATAGTAAAAGTTATTCAGAGGGTTATTCTGAGCGTCGAGGTGATTTTTAAGACTTGAGGCCTTATTACGAATGACATTTCACGGGTGAAAACGAATCACGGTGAAAAAATAACTCACGTGCAATTCAAAAGTGAGTCACTGTTCTTATTACGGGTATCAGGGGGAACGTGAGAACCGTATTAAGCCCCTTGATGAAGTGATAAAATTCATTCGCAGTGACGTGACTCTGGGGAAATCAAATCGGAGTTACGTCACTACGACCAAGTGACAGGAGTCACTTCGACTCTCGGAATCTTGTATAGTAATACAGTGCTTAGCCTTTTTACACAACATATACAGATATATCTTCTATTGAGTTCAAAGTTGATAAAACC
Organism: Aedes japonicus; assembly: GCA_034211315.2. Lineage (NCBI taxonomy): Eukaryota > Metazoa > Arthropoda > Insecta > Diptera > Culicidae > Aedes > Aedes japonicus. The sequence continues at coordinate 11,491 of JASCZW010013218.1, forward strand.
ATTATACGTCCAGTTTATTTTTAGAGTGTTTTTATGCCTTGGGTTTTTCGCCTGCTAAACTGCCAGCACTGGAAACTCGCCGTGAAACTTTGACATTCTGGCATCTTGTATGTTATTAGGCTTGCGCTCTTCAGTCACACTAATCAAGTGGCGAGGAATTGCGACCCAGTGTTTTCAATGTCGAATTCTGTACTTCACGTACCAAAACAGTAATTTTTACTATTTAGATGAGTCTAGGTTTTTCAACAAAAACCAAAGGTAAGGGATTCTATCGAATAAACATTTTTCATATTGTACTTATTGAATTGCGGATTCTTAATCATGTTTGTACAGTCATGGACATAGACAACGCGGTGGAATCAAAGCTGCTACATCAAATGAGGAGACCTGAGGGCTTTATCAATTATGGTTTAGGTGACCGTGGAAGAAACGGAAGAGAAGTTGAGAAATGCGCGAATATTCTTGCCTAGCTAAGGCTGATATACGGCGTTTCTGATTGCTCGGCTGTCTACACAGAAGAGGAAAACATGGCGCTCCTTTATGAAATCTTAGTTGATCTGAACAAAGGTCTTAAATTTCTTGAATAAATTAATAAATAAATTTGTTTTCTTCAACGCGAAGCAAATTTGTTTGATAAAATCTCTATGAAACCTTATTCTTAGCAAGTAAACCAGGTAAAAACTATGGACGGCGTAACAACAATCAATGGAAATCAACAACATTATGTCCACGTCATAATTACAATTTGACATTTTAACGGGCGAAAATTTGCGGCGAAATGACTTCTGCGTTGTAAATAGGGCGTAATGGTTATTTTCAAGTTGTGATAAAGAAAGGCTTACATTTAACTAACCATGTTTTTTGTTGTTGCATGACGTACGTAATCAATTATAATGTTTTAAATTGGAAATAGCTTTCTTATCAACAAGCAACCCTAGGAGTGGACAGCAATTTCTGCTAGAACCTAAGATGTGAAGAGGAAGTATTGGTAGGTCCGTAAGAGCACGGCAGGTTGTGAAATTGAATAGAAGTAGTTGAAATTGAGCGTAGGGCATGTTTGGAAGGAGGAATACGATCGAGCAGGCAATCTCTTGCCTAGCCACCTCAGTGCGTGGTAGGCTAGGAGAATGGAACCCCCTTGACAGGAAAGAAAGTTATATTGTATGTATGTATGTATGTATGTATGTATGAAGCTACCATCCTGGCGTAGGCATTGCCCTACATGCAAATCCACTTAACAGAGAGATATACATAAAGTTCCACTTAACAAAACAGAAAGAATCAAAACAAACCCAAAAAAGGAGAGAGTTCCTCTCCCATGTGCGCATCAATAAACAGAGTGCACACAATAGATCGCTAGAATAACTATACAAGCCACAGTGGTACATGAGCGTCTTTCCATGCGTCAATGTTTGCCTATTGAAGTGACGGACTTGTTCCGTTGCTACAACCTACCCCGCAGTGGGATGTTAGGCAAAGATTGACGTCCATGGTTCGAGTACCATTGCCCTTTTGCTCAATTTTCAATACACATCTATTAGATTTCCTACCTGCCGCACTCTTACGGAACTTTCACTTTCTCTTCACATCTTTCATTCTAGCCAAAAACATTAATGTTCACTCTTGGTGCCTCATGGTGATGAGCGAACATCTCCTTCTTCATCATAATCGTTACTCCACGCACGGAGAATAGAAAACATAACAATTAGAGTATGAAAAAAATGATTTTTCTGCAATTGCGGCAGGACAGTAGTCTGCAGACATGGAGTTACCAGTGGAATTATTGTTATTAATACATATAATAATATCCCTTCATTGATGATGTGGGAATGTACAAAATTTACCAATGTACGCAACGTTCTCATTTTCGAATAGTTTGAAATGACACCCCAGAATAGAAAAGAAAAGCTTAGTCCTAGGCTTATAAACCTTCTCATCTGATCATCATGATTTTCTTTTGAAATTTTGCGTAAAGTCTCAAATTGCTTTCAAGTAGGTTCGAAAATTTCAAAAGTCATTTTTCGTAAGCTCGCAATGTTTCATTCCATTTGTAATTATACAGAAAATGACGAGAACTTTACACAATCTGAAATGATATCTACGTTTCCAAAAACTTCATTTAAATTGATCGTAAAGACCAAAGTAAATTGAACCTTAACCAATAGAGCGGCCTCCCAATGTGTCAATGTTATTTCTTCAGAATCGATTCAAAGAAGTTGCAAACGATACACAGTCACAAATAAAATCCCAATCACCAGCTCAACATCTCCGTCCGATCAAAAGGCGTCCCAATAAGCAAGAATGTCCATATCCTGTAAACTGTAAACATGTAGGTAAAGTATAACCTCCCACCCACCCATTCGAGTAGCTTTTCTATGGCAGTGTGCCATCTGGGTCGGGTGTATGTTCTTTTATGCAATTTGTTGTGCTTTTGTGCGGTCCCGGTCTCAGAAAACACAAACAGGTCAGACAAATAAAAGAAGAGTGCAATAAAATCATTCAAACCCTTGCTTAAAATTCCGCACCGTATCGAATTCACATCGGAGCAGTGTGTGAAACTTGTAAATGGAGAGGAAGGTGGCTACTATCATCCTAACGTCGTAACAGAGAACAAGAGCTGATTTGAGGATCCGTTTTTCAGTGGAACGGTTCAGATAAAAGGAATGTTTACACAAAGAAATCGTTAACGAGCATTTTGATCAACTTCTGAGTTTTCTGTTGAAAGTTCAATATTGGCCTGCAGCAATTTAATTGTTTATTTCTCCGTAGTAACTTTACACACCTGGTGTGTCCCATTCAAGACGATGGCAATGGCTCGACGCACGAAACCGAAAGATCGAACCGTGTACCGAATCAGCTAAATAACTTACTTTTTTAAGTTAACTTTTCATAGTTAACCAAGATATTGTGTCAACTCTGACCTATGGACAACTTCAATGTACGCTATCTTTTTCATTTTTCAACCTATCTGGCTTCCCAAGTAGCACCGAAAACATAAATATTCAAGTTTTATTTATCAAGTGTCATGCTGTAGTTCTATAACAGTGTGATCTGACTAGTGTTGTCATGAAGGTGTTCGTTTGATGCAATTCAAATCTAGATTCATTCATTCGACTAATTTATTTGTCATACATGTGTTTGAAGTTTTTCAGCTAGGACATGTTCGTTTATGTCTGACATCTTGTTTGCCTATTTTGTTTCATAAATGCATCCACTTAAGTCTTCCGTATTTCAAGAAACAAACATATGCGAGAAAGGCCGAACGTCAACAAAACTTGTCAGGTATGTTTGATTAGCGCCGTATTGGATGGAAAAAGACAGTTTTTGAGCTTTCCTTAAGATAGATATATATTCTATATCTATTTATGTCACCTACTCGTTTGCCACTGAACCTAGTTCTGTTTTGCTAGAATGAAATATTGAAAATTCCAGTTGCGAATTGCTTTCATGATCAAACATCAGAAGTGATGAGATTGGTTGTATGATAACATGAAATTGCTTGTGTGATAACATCTGTTATCAATGCTTATAATGTAAATCAATACCCATAGGCTCTTATATCAAAGTGAATATCTATTTAAGTCCCCTATAAGGTTGGTAAATAGGATAGTGGTAGGGTTTAAGAGGATTCTGACTAATCTCTATCTCATATGTCGAGACGGTCGAGTGGTAAGAACACCGATCTGGTAAGCTTAGAGTCCACAGTATGAACCTAGTTGATGAAAACCTTTTTTGTCGACAAAATTTGTTACATAAATGTTTTAGAATTTTTTGTTTATGGCAAGTATCAAACATAAATTATGTTTCATAGGCTCCACCTTCTGCGCTATTTCAATTCTATAGTAGTACCCGAAAAGGTTTTCTATCATCGGAATGGTAACATAATCATTTGTCACATTTGAGCAAAAATGCATGCAATCAAACATTTGGTGTTACTTGGGTTAAATTTTCTGGTTTTTAATATATAATGGAATTCTTCATTTTGCATGGAAATATTTTTTTTTAACTCAGTTAATGGTGGTTGTACAAAACAAGTGACGTATAAGAGGGTTATATTGACCCGGATTTCAACCCTTCGTACACTGAAAATTTATTTTCGTAAATTAGCTTTCACTCGTTTCGTGAACATGGATTTTGTACATAGAACAAATTTCTGTTATAACGAAAGAGAAACCTCAAGAGAACTCAAAAATAAGTTGAAAATTAAACACAGTTCAAGACAAATTGGCGTTCAGCATCAAATAAGGTGGATTTAACTGCGGTACATAAGTTGATGGAAGGTGTGAAACGTTAAACCTGACAGGTTGCATTTGGAAAATCAGAAGCCTAATCAAACAGTTTTCCTGTGTTTTATAGACGATGAACTTCAAAAAAAAATTGTTATGTTATCGAACACAACATGTTTAAATCAAACAGAGAACATCTTATCACACCAAAACTGTTATACACAATACGTTATGGATAATTTAGACACCCCTATCAGTTGTTATTGTTAACACTTTCTTAAACAATCACGATTATATGTATGTAATAAACGAATAATAAACACTGCCGGGCAGTTAGTTAGCCATCCGATAGCAAGCAATAAAGACGTTATCAATCACGCGTGTGCGTTTCTTAAATAAATAAAGCGCACTTATATCTATAGAATCGCTGCTAACTGTGTGAACTCTTGTATTCCTTGGGGGTAAACTCGCTTGACCTACGAATTATCCAAAACATTATAGTGCCGTGACCAGGATGTGGGCTTGAGCGTGAAGCCATTATACCGGAAGTCATTGTTCGTAACTTGGCGCATTCTGACCGTCGCATACGTCATTTTGCTGTGAGTTGATGGACATTGTTAAAGTGCACTCAGGAGACCAACCACCCAAACCCACTGGAAGTCACATCTCACCAAAAAGGCAGAGACAAATTTCTCAGGCTATGGTAGTGGCAATCAGCGGTAATAAACTGAAATACAAGGCCTTGTTTGTTAAGGCCACAGGTGAGTGGTATTCCAAACAGTTCACTCTATTTGCCTGTGTTACTTAGATCTCCTAGTTTCTTTTTGTATGTATTGCGAGGCTTGTTACATCGTTGCTGCGAGGCCAGGAACATCAATCGCACTGTACCAGGATAATAGACTACGTGAGTTACAGTTGAAGTACGATTTCGATGCACACATATCGCATATGCACCAAAGTCCGTCAGTGAACACTGGAAGATTTACTTTCAAAATCATCTCATATCGGTGGCTACAAAGAGTCCCATTAGGTTGCAATAAGGGTTGAACTAACTCAAGTTGATTATGTTTCATACATTAATTGTTGTGTTATGTATTCTCCGTGCGTGGAGTAACGATTATGATGTAGAAGAAGTTCGCTCATCACCATGATCCATGATCCAGCCTGCCGCACACTGACGAAACTTTCAACACTTTCTCTTCACATCTTTCATTCTAGCCAAAAACATTAATGTTCACTCTAGATGCCTCATGGTGATGAGCGAAGATCTCCTTCTACAACATTGATTATGTTGTTTGAGAAGGAAATAATTTCTCATAGCCATGAGGCTCTAGAAGTAGACAGCACTTTTTATGCTAGAAAAAAGTTGTTAAAAGAAAGTATTGATAGTTCTGTTAGCGCACGACCGGTTGTGAAAATTGAATAAAAGTAGTTTTTTAAATTGAGCGGAGGGTATTACGTAGTATTTTGAAACAAGCACACAATCTTTCGCCAAGCATCCCCATGCGGAGTAGGTCAAGGCAAGAATTCAGAAATTTTGGCTGGATTAAGTGGTGGTCATGGCAGAACGAGCAATCAAGGAAAAACTGAAAGCAGTTTTTGGACGAATACGATCATGCAACGCAAAGTCGGCTGGAGAAGTTGGATGAGAAAATGAGAGAATTTGAACAACTACAGGAAGAAATAGCGGAATTGGATGAAACCGAACAATTCTCGGAGGAAAGTAACAAAGTTGCCGCACGATTTGAAAATCAATATCACGTGAGGGAAGCGAGGTGGTGCAAGAAATGCCAATTGGAACGTACAATGTAGGAACTAAACGTGCAAATTCTTCTGTTTTCCTGTCAACTGTAGTACTTGAAGTCCGTGATCAAAAAGGCAACAAACAAATAGCCACAGCCTTACTCGACAATGGATCACAAGCAAATATTATCAGCGAGCGAATGTGTCGAATATTGAAACTAAAACGTCGTTCAGTGAATGTTCCAGTTTGCGTAGTTGTCGAATCTGAAACAAGAGCGAGACATGCGGTGAGCATTATCATCAGTTTTAGAGTGACAGAAGTTGCGGCAGGTGTGGATTTTATAGTTCTACAAGTACAACGGATCACATCAGATCTGTTACTTGGTGCTGAAATTTTTACCAATTTCTGGACCAACGGGAGATAAAGCGGATGTCTTTGGGTCCTGGACTTCCTATTTTGGTGGAGACTGTCTTTGGTTGGGTCGTTGCGGGAAAGTATTCGACAACAGACCAGCAACAGGTAAACTGTTGCTTGGCAACATCTTCGGATAATTTGGAATGTTCACTTGAGAGATTTTGGCTCGGTGGAGACCACCGAGGATCGGCCTCTTTTATCGAAGGAAGAGCAGGATTCTGAATTACACTTCAAACAAGCTCACAGTCATTTAGATGATGGACGATACATTTTTCGTCTACCAAAACACGTCAATTTCATTTGGATGATTGGACAATCAAAGTCGATGGCATAAGATAGATTTTTAATCCAGAGATGAAGGCACAATATCATGATTTTATGATAGGAAGGCAGGCCACATGAGGAAGCATGATGAGAACCAATAGCAGAATATAAGTAATTTGAAAGCGCAGAAGGTTGAAAGAATCGAGCACAACTACCAAAGTTCTCGTTGAACGATGCACTATTGAAAGGGCCAATTATCCAGGATGAGCTGTTTAATCTTCTGCTACGTTTTCGCAAACATGAGATTGCACTGGTCGGAGACGTATAGAAAATGTATAGGCAGATTCGGCTACACCCAGATGACACACCCCTTCAGCTGATATTTTGGAGATTTTCACCGGCAGACTCTATTAACGAATACATACTGCCTACAGTTACATGTGGACTGAAGCCGTCATCTTTCCTATCCATTCGAACTATACATCAGTAAGCAGCGGTTGAGGGGACCAATTTTCCTGTCGCAAGTGTTGCGCTGATTCACGATTTTTATGTGGACGACTACATTGCAGGTGCTTGTAGTGTTGCTGAAGCTATTCAACTTCGAAAAGAATTGGCGGATTTAATGTCAAAAGGCGGTTTCTCATTACGGAAGTGGTGCTCGAATCGTCCTGAGGTGCTGTTGGACGTTTCGGTAGAACAGTTGGGCACTAATCTCTTGTTCATTTTCAAACTAAATCCCGGAGAAGAAGTAAAAACATTAGGTATTACCTGGGAATCAAACTCAGACCAACTCCGTTTCGTTGTGGAAATTATAGTCGACGATGAAGTGTGGACTAGAAGACGTATTCTTTCTTGTATCGCAAAGCTATTTGATCCGTTAGGGATAATATCACCAATAGTCGTATATACAAAGATTATCATGCAGCAGCTTGCCCTTTTGCAAACTAGTTGAGACGAACCTGTACCAAAGCAATTAGAGAAAAAATGGTAGTCTGTCCAGTTAGATAGACAGTTACAACAATTATCAGAGCTTCTAATAAATCGTTCCGCCTTTATTGCTAAATGGGCTGATGTTCAAATGCTTTGTTTTTCTGATGCTTCGGAATTAGCCTATGGGACATTTTTATATATTCACTCGTTGGATCGCGCGGGAAATGTTCACATGGAAATGCTGTCTTCAAAATCCCGTGTAGTTCCGTTGAAGAGATTGACCTTCCTCGATTGGAATGTGCTGCAAAGGAAGCGGCTAATCTACATTCGAAGGTTATGAAGTCATTGGATCTGGGTAAAACAACTTCTATATGTTGGTCAGATTCTACGATTGTTCTCCATTGGATTGCAGCTTCTCCAAACACTTGGAAAACCTTGGTGACCAATCGTGGGTCAACTATCCAGACTCTCTCGCAAGGGCATCGCTGGCGACACATTGCTGGTAAACAGAACCCAGCGAACTTAGTCGCTCGAGGGATGTCAGTCAATGAATTGCTTCAAAGTGAACTGTGGAAAAATGGTTCCTCGTGGTTACGGGAACCAGAAAAATCTTGGCCACTTCAAACACAAGAGATAAATTTCACAGAAGAGAAATTGGATTGTCGAAAGACTGTATCACACGCTGCAACAGCTTCATCAAAACCCAACGAATCTTTTATGATTCGGTCTTCTTTGCCAGCACTTTTACGTATTGTCGCTTACTGTATGCGATTTTGTCTCAATTGCCGTACCCGTGATCAACGAATTCGTTAACAATGTTTGTGCGTTGAAGAGATCTGCGCTGCCAAATTATCCTTAGTAAAATTAGTTCAGGCTGAGGTCTTTTCCATGAATCTTGAGAATTTGCAGAAACATAGGACTGTCATTCGTAAATCTTCTCCCAGACGTCTATTCCCATTCCTCGACAAGGACAACGTGATTAGGGTTGGAGATCGCTTACGCCATTCAGATCAACAATATACTACCAAGCATCCTGCGATTCTTCCTAGTAATCATCCATTAAGTAAGCTACTTGTCGATTATTACCATAGAAAAACAATCCATGGTGGTTGACAGCTCACTCTCTCAACTATGAAACAGAAATTTTGGCCAATTAATTCAAAACGAGTTGTGGACAGAGTACTGCAAAAGTGCTACCGTTGTTTTCACATTAACCCTACACCTGTTCAACAGTCGACAGGTCAACTACCTTTCCCACGAGTCCGTCCAAGCAGACCATTCTCTATATCTGGAGTGGATGATGATGATGATGATGGTCCCGCCCTTACCCCTACAAAGGTTTGAGCTAGACGATTTTATCTCTAAGATAATTAATTTGGTAACAATTCAAACCAGTTATGCAAAAAAAACGAACTGATTTCATTTACAGATATAAATTTCTTCAAAAGTATCCATTTGCTTCACAGCGACATAATTATGAAAAGCTTTGATGTTAACCACAAAAGTTCGCAAATATTCCCAGCGATCAGGAAATTCTGTTGCAATTCAGATCACAGAATCCAGTAAAAGGACATTATCAAAAGGCAAGCCAATATCCGATCTTGCCCGCTACAGAGTCAGAGGTTCCAACACTAATGGAACCGCCACCTTAGTTTTGGGCTGACCAAGGATATCCTCAATCAGAGAGATCGAGAAAATTTCCAAACCGAAAAATCCTCGACCGGCATTAGTCAAACTTTTACTTTCAACCACAAAAGAATTGACGAAGAATTCCCGACATTCAGCCAGACAACTCGCTACTATTTCATAGTACCATCTAAAGCATCAAAGGCCATTTTTTTTACGAATTCAAAAAGAAGTCCATCATATCTGTATACCGCGCGCGAGGCTCAAACAATTGTAGACTACTTTCTTTATTTTTTTTTTTAAACTAATACAACATTATACAAATTTCCATCATCATCATTGTGACGAACAAAATAGTGAGTATTGTAGTATTGTAAATGTGAAAAAATAAAATTTAAAAATAAAATAGCCAACTCATTATAATCCGTTTGTAAAGAACTTCGTCAGATACATTCTTCATTTTTACAAAAAAGCAACATAAATGTACAAGAAATGGTCCACACAAAATAATCCGTTTTATAATAGTAAAACATCGTCAGGTACAATCTTCATAAATATTTGAAAAAAAAAAAATTTACGCTTGCTGCTCAAAATACAGTTTTAACGTGTGAAATACATAGTCTTTTAAATTCTGAAAGTGTTGGTGCACGTTTAATGTGTCTTGGCATCGAATTGAAAACATTTATTCCTTTAAAATATAATGAGTTTTGTGAAGCACATGTCAAGAAATTCGGTGTTCTTATTTCATCCGCGTTTCTAGTATTATATCTATGAAAATCACTTCCTCTTTCAATTCGATCACACAAATATCGAGGAAGCAAACCATTAACTACTTTAAAAATGAACACCATAGTTAAATACACAATTCTTTGCTTCACTGATAGCCATTGTAAAGCGTCTAACATAAAAGTCGAGGAAGTGAATCTGTTACATCGTAAAATCAAACGCATAATTTTATTCTGCAAACGCTGTAACCTCAATATTTGTGTTTGGTTGGCCAAGAATAAAATGGAAGGGCAAAACTCTAAATGAGGGGAGATGATTGATTTGTATAGCTGTATTTTACTGCAAGTAGTTAAATCGTTTTTTAATCGGCATAGAATTCCATACTTCTTGGCAATTTTCTTGATGACATTGTCAATGTGAGCGTTGAACTTTAGCTTGTCATCAATAATCACGCCAAGATATTTAATCTCCCGAACGCGATCAATTGCCTCATCATCAATCGTAACTGAGACATTCTCATTTACTCGATTCTGTGAAATTACCATAAATTTAGTTTTGCTTATATTCAATTTCAATTGCTTACATTTCAACCATCTACTTAGAAAACGCAAATCTTCGTTCAAATGGGTAACGGCTTCATTTAAATCTTTAGCTGCAATGAACAACACAGTGTCATCTGCAAACAGATTAATGTCACAAAATCGTAAAACACGTCGCATGTCATTAATATACATAATAAACAAAAGGGGCCCTAATACACTTCCCTGGGGCACACCAAGGTTATTCCCCACGGGACTGGAAACAGAATCATTGAAAACAGTCCTTTGAGTTCTGTCAGACAAATAGCTTTCAAACCATCTGTATGCAGTACTCGAAATTCCAAAGCGCTTTAATGCTTTCAACAACAAGGGCCTAGAAATTGTTTCAAAAGCGCGTTTCAGATCCAAAAAACAGCAAAAATTGTTTGTTTACTCTCTAAGTTATCTTTCCATTTTTGCTAATACTAAATTCAACGCGGTTTCACAAGAATGGCCTTCCCGGTAGCCAGATTGTTCCGGTATCAACAAAGAATTACTATTTAAATATTCCAGCAACTGGCCTTTCACAACAAGTTCTAAAATTTTCTCTAATGTGTGCAGCATGTTGATAGGACGAAACTCTTCGGCTTTAATCGTCCCAGCAACCTTTTAAATCGGAACAACCAACGATTCTTTCCACACTTCAGGCACGTGCCCAGTTTGCAATGATTCATTAATTAGGTCCAGTAAAGTGTGACCAATGATATGAAAGCAATCTTGAATAACTCTAGCATTAACATTATCTACTCCAGCCGATTTTCCTAGTGAAAAGCAAATATTTCTAAGTTCATCTATTGTGATGGGGTGAAAACCTTCAAATCTGCAATTACTATTAACTGGCTGCTTTATTTCATCAGGTTCATCAACCAATTCAATAGATTGATTAATCAATGAAATACTATTGACGAAATAATCATTAAACTTAGACGCAATTGCTTGTTCAGACTGTTCTATTGTGCTGTCAAAAGTTATGGATCGCGGTCTGCAATTGCTAGGTTTCAATAATGATTTCAAAATTTTCCATAACTCTCTGCTGTTGTTTTGATGTTGATCAATTTTCCTCTGTATATATTCACAACGAGTTTTTTTAATGGATTGTGAATATTTATTCCGCGCGATTGTGTACTTATTCCAATGATTATCACTATTAGATCTACAAAACTTTTTGTGCAATTTATCCCTCTTGCGTTTAAGACGTAAAAGATCCAAATTGTACCGGATGACTGTGGCCCCTTTTATTCAAAGCCACCATATCGCCATGCAGCTGCGCCCAAAGCTTACACATCTGTGTTTGTATGTTTCACAACGGAAGCTATTCATTTGGAAATTTTAAGCGGTTTATCTACAGCTGGGTTTCTTTTTGCACTTCGCCGTTGCGCTGGACACCATGGACTTCCAATTGATATCCATTCGGAAAGCGCTAAAAACTTCGCCGGTGCCCAAAACGAGTTAAAAGAGCTATATATCCTCAATGACAATTCTAATCAAGAACACATCTGCAATGAGCTATCTCTGCAAGGAACATCTTGGAAATTCATTCCCCCTAGAGCACCTAGTTTCGGGGGGTTATGGGAGGCCGTTCGTTCTGTTAAAACGGCCCTTAAGAAGGAAATTGGAATACGTCATCCAAGCTATGAAGACTCTTCCACTCTACTTGTCCAAATAGCCGCAGCCTTAAACTCTAGATCGTTAGTCCCACTTTCTGATGCTCCCTCAGACTTACATGCGCTAACTCCCGCACACTTTTTAATTGGTGCGCCAATGAATTCTCTACCAGAGCGTAATCTACTCATGCCAACATGCCAACAAACCGCTTCGATCACCATCAACAGCAGCAGCAAATGTTTCAAAAATATTGGGAGCTACAAACGTCCAGCAAAAATCAACAGCCAACCCAAATAAGCATCGGTAGTTTGCTAGTACTTCGTGAAAACAACATGCCTCCATTATATTGGCCCATAGCTAGAATATTAGATGTCCATCCAGGTGCGTGTAGCGACTGTTAAAACCACTAATGGAGTAAACAAGCGACCTATGCCGTATTTGCCCATTTCCAACACATGAGAAGACTGTCATCGAAGAGGGATCCTCAACTAGTGTATAAATTAGATTTGATGTTAGTAGTAAGATATGTTTTATTGATTGACCGATTTGTCTTTGTCATTTGTATGTCAAATTGGTTGCAACTAGTTCAAGGAGGCCGGTATGTTACGCTATCCAACACAACATGTTAATCAAACAGAGAACATCTTATCACACCAAAACTGTTATACATAATATGTTATGGATAATTTAGACACCCCTAAAAGTTGTGCAACACATATATATCAGTAGTTATTACTAACACTTTCTATAAAGACGGTATCAATCACGCGTGTGCGATTCTTAAATAAATAAAGTGCACTTATATCTATAGAATCTCTGCTAACTGTGTGAACCCTTGTATTGCTTGAGGATAAGCTCGCTTGACCCACGAATCATACAAAACAGAAATAAAGTTTGATAATTTATATAATAAATTTATCAGTGTGTGTTCTGGCAGCACGGACCATGACAGCCAACTGTACGCAATGCAGAATCCAGCTAGGCAAGACGTTGACAGTGATCGGGACAATGACCATAGTTTAGTGCGAATGGACGAAGTGCGTGAACGTCGACGTGAATAAGCGATAAGTTTATAATTATTTCCAAGAAGATATATTGAAATCTCAATAGAGTTTATATAAATCTAGTTCGGTTGGGTAATTATACTGTTGAATATATCATATTAGGATTTATAATCCTATTTTTTTAACGATAGAATTCGTTACTTGTGTCGGACTACAACGTGCGTTCACTCATTTATTAACTGTAGAGCGAAGTGTGGTTAGGTATGGACAGGTATATTTCATTAGTTAACGTTAATTACAATGAATATTTTCGCCCTAGGTGGCAACGACGGTAACCCCGTAGTGCGCGTTCGGTAGGCCTTGTCTCGGGTTAGGTGAAACCAAATGTACATAAACATATTATTGCTGTTTCTCCTGAAAATTATAATAAAATTGCTCAACCTTTTAGCTTTGAGCTGCTTTCATGCTGCTGAAGGATTTTTTACTTGCCTCAACAGTGTGCATGTAATGTAATGTTTGCCTTTTTTTTTGACTAAAAAGGTATTAAGTATTGAGGAATGAAATTTCGAAGACTGTTCATGGTATTTCTTTCCCTTTGAGAGATGGGGGCTCTCATTGATAGTGTGAAGTTATTCGTTTGTGAACGATAACCCGTTCTAAAAACAGTTCTCCATGGGGGTTGTGTTAAATCGTTTCAAAACCGGCTCTATCAATTAAATTTCCATTTTTCATCAAATTCCCCCGTGGCATTCGGATTCCACTAGAGATTCCAGGATCAAGCTGATAAATACCGATATGATTGCACAGCGCACAATTTCAAATTTAATAAACCCACACACATTTCAAACCACTCCACCATTTATGGGGAGGCAATTAAATCTGATCTTCAATTTAAACAGCAGTGTAAAAAAAAATCATCCCTTCCTCTTTCTAAAGGAACCTCATCATAGACCCACCTCACGGCCAGGATGGCATACCAAGTCGGTCGTCGGGAAGAAAGCAATCTGCAAATTCAACAACTTGAATTAATTAATCATTAATATTATTTTTGAATTAGCTCGTCTGCTTGGCTCCGGCCAGCGTTTGAGCGCTTGTCATTGTCCGTCTCAGGACGCAAACCGAGGACTTTGTGCTGTCTCTTGATACGAATCTGATTTAAGCTCATCCCCGGGTGCTAGTTATGAACTTCTTAGACTTCAAGTGGTAGAAGAGTAAGTGACGGTGAAACTAACCATCGGGAAGTGTGAAGCAAAACTGTGGACTAAATATGCTTATTTAATTTTAAAGTGCAGCTAAATGATTTTGGTCATAGAATGCTGATTGTCCAGGAAAAGTAGGCAGTGATTCGGAGCAAAGAAGTTGCTTTTTTTTCCTTCAAAATTATTTTTTTAGAAAAATTAGGAAATTGTTGTGTTTTTGACCGAAATTGGAATTGCAACTGGGCCAAGTAGGGAAGATGTACCTATATTAATCTCATCACTTTGCAATTCATCCTACTTGAAATAAAACGATATACACGTGACAGGATTAGTTAGTAATGTTTGTTGTAGTTGTTCAACGTAAGCAAACATTATGTGAAAAACGAAACCGATCCTTCAACTGCCCAATTGTTTGATTCATCGTAGGATGAATATAGGAACAATGAGATCAATATGGGGCAGTTTCCTATTTGTGAACTGG
>JASCZW010013219.1:0-26283 GCA_034211315.2 Aedes japonicus
AAATATCATCCTGATTCATAAGTCATGTCTTATGAAATTCTTAAGTTCTTTTGCCTCAGTGTAGTGTACGCTTCCCTTATGACAGTTCCTCCATTGATTATGATCTCTCCATGAAACAGGCCATTCAAGGTGTTCCAGATCAACTTCGGCCTATTTTAATTCCCCATATTTTTATTGAAATGTACCGACATGTCAATTGTAATAGTAGATTTTTCACTGATGGGTCGCGCATTGATGGATCCACTGGTTTCGGTGTTCATAATGAATACTCATCTGCCTTCCGGAAACTTCAGGAACCTTGTTCCGTATATGTTGCTGAGCTGGCAGCAATCAATTTCGCATTTGGGATAATTTCCGGCATGCCCATAGACCATTATTTCATTTTCTCAGATAGTCTCAGTTCTATTGAGGCCCTGCAGTCGATGAAAACAGTGAGGCACTCATCTTATTTCCTTGCACAAATAAGGGAGCAGATGTGTGTGTTGGTCGAAAGATCATTTAAGATTACCTTTGTAAGGGTCCCCCCACATTGCTCAATTCCAGGCAATGAGATGGCGGACTCTCTAGCAAAGGTGGGCGCACAAGAAGGCGAGATTTTTGAAAGAAGAATTTCACATGATGAATTTTTCCCATTAGTACGTCAGAGTTCTCTTCAAAGTTGGCAAAACGATTGGACAAGTAATTCTCTTGGGCGGTGGTTACATTCCATTATTCCAAATGTTTCGTCGAGATCGTGGTTCAAAGGTCTGGATGTAAGTCGCGGTTTCATTCGTGTGATGTCAAGACTTATGTCCAACCACTACTAGCTAGACACTAGACCACTACAGAATTAACCTCGTCGATAGCAATTTATGTAGGTGCGGAACCGGTTATGATGACATCGCTCACGCAGTTTGGCATTGCCCGGATAATGATGCCTCCAGAGCACGACTATTGGATACCCTAGTGGCCCGAGGTAGACAACCCTTCCGCGAGATAATAGAAGTTTTGGGAATGCGTGATCTTCCCTACATGCAAGCGATTTACGAATTCCTTTGTTTGCCTGATCTAAGAGTGTAACGTCATCACCCTCCTTCCTTCAGCTCTAGTAAATTCCCTACCATTGTGTCCCAGTTATACTATCCTTTTGTTTCCGTGCTACTTGTACCTGCCCAGCTAACTGTGGTCACCCATCTGCGGCTTAGTTCCTGCAAGGGACTACAGGGATCGAGGAATTGGTAGAAGTCGCAACCAAAAGCAGCAAATAAAGGCTTAAATAAGTTACCTACCTAGCCCTTTCCAAACGATTATGTGACCCATTAACCTCGAGCTAGCCACGAGTAATTGGCATCCCTCTTTTACTAATAACAAAAAGTAAAATGTTTTGTACAACAATATTGAATATCGGCTCCGTAAAGTGTTACACATGCTTGAGCCTAACAAATAAACGAACTGAATTAAAAAAAAAAAAAAACATGGACTCCATTTGTTTTATACCATTCCGAAACATCTTTGGCGTAGTGAAAAGATGCCAAATCAGGCCAGAATAGCGAGGGAGCGTCATGGCTGCGTAGGAATGGTAACAATCGCTTCTTTAGGCATTGTTCGCGGTATGTTTCCTTGATTACCGTTGCATATTGCCTGACAAACCAAATATTGTTTGGGGAAACTAAACCATTTTCGGGACCAAGAATGCTTCTCAACGTCGTTCCGTTGCATGGCAGTATGATAAGACATTCCGGGAAGCTGCTTAACGTCTTCCAGCACATAAGTTTCATCGTCCATTATCACGCAGGAAAACTTCGTCAAATATTCGCGATACAGCTTGCGAACCCGGGTTTCGACCGTCACATTCTGTTTATCATAACAATTCGGTACAGATTTTAATCACTAAAAATTGGTTTTACACAATGAACAGACATACGTTCATAAGACTGCGAAATATTTCGTATCTCGTGATAATTTAAATAAACTCTGCTGTAACATATTATTTTTTTGTTGTTACTAAATTACTAAAATGACACATGAAATGGTGTTGAATTTCATAGATGTTTCGTAAGCTACTTGGATATGTTTTTGTCACTATAGTGCGACTTAATTTTTATTAACTAAGATCTTCCTACCAGTAGACCGTTGAAATGACAATGATTATCAAATGGAAATTATACTGCAGGATGACAATAGGATCGATTGGGTGTTTGTGTGCTCATTCGTGATCGAGCAGTGCAACGCGAGTAGCCTGTAGTGAGGCATAAGTGAAATTGTGTGTTTCATATTGAAATTAATTTACCACTTTAGACCACATTAAGAAGCATGGAATTGAACGAAAGTGTATACAATACGATGGCGGAGCAACGGAAATTACTGGCCAAGGCGTGGCTCACCGATCAGATTGATATCGATGTGCTATTTGCCTGTGCCATCTGCCATAATGCAATCAACGTGGATCATCCAATCCATTGTCCAGAGTGTTCAAAGCTTTTCTGTGCCGATTGTATCGACCAATGGTTCAATACCGGGAGATCGCGGTCATCGGTCTACCTCAAGGGCTGCCCATGCTGCCAGGCAAAGGTAACATTCACTCAATTCACCTACTGTCGCGTCTATCAGGAGGTCCGTGAGCTTATCGAAAGATTGTATGACAATATGGATCAATTGATCCAACTACTGACCAAGCTTGTGAACGTCTGCGAAGAACACAACAAAGAACTGCTATTGTTCTGTGAGAAATGCAGTAAGTGTGTTTGTGTGAAATGTATCCTTACTGCACAGCACCGCATGCACATTGACGATGTTTTGGAGCTGGATGATGCTCGTGAGAAGCTGAAAGCCATGATCACCCGTGAGAACACCTTTCTGGTCGATAGACTATCAGCGCTGAACAGAGCCGGGGCTAGAATCAACGCACGAGAAAGCGATATGCATTTAGACCATGGGAAGATTCTGAACGAGTTGACCGGTGCCATCGACACGCTGTTCGAAAAGATCCAAGAGGACAAAGATGAACGGATAAAGCAGCATTTGGTGCCGGTCAAAGCCGTAACAATGCGACAGCAGAAAGAAGTGGAGATGGTCATACAGAAGTCATTCGAACTGGGTTCCGAGGAGACGAGGTAATGCTGAAAAGAACGTGACACCCGATAGGCTTTTGTTAAATTTGGGTTATTTTTTTTTCAGTCCAGATGTGGTAATGAAGACTTTACAGATGGTCGATGCTGTCAAGAAGATGCATAGCGAGCCGCTTCCCGTACTCCAGCTTCCTAGTACTGAGTTTGTCAAGTAGGTTTTTCTTCTTCTTTGTTTCAACCGAATTGTTCTACATTTTGCTCCTTTTACAATTCCAGTCCCATATCGCCACCCCCGGTGGAGTTGCACTTTTCCATGCGCAGCTTTTCGAAGCGGATCCTCCAGTCCTGTATAGTTTTCTCGCTTCCGGAATGCATCGAGGGTTTCTTACTGCAGCTGAAGGGACACCACGACACGGACGAGGACGTGATCAAGCTGTCGCTGTGCATTATCGACGGTTATGACGTGAACGATATCAAGGTGATCTGCTACCCGACCAAGGGGGGCGAACCACTGGTCAGGCGCATGGATCTGAAGAAGGGCGAGGACAATACGGTGCTGGAGTTTCCCGACTTTCCTTCGATGGGTGGCTTCCTGGAGGCACGCTCCGATGAGCTGCATGTGCAGATGAAGTTTAACTTGTGGGCAACGTATTACGACAAGTGTGCCCATAAGGATTGGTGTATTAAGAAGTTGACCAGAGTTAAGCGGGAAGTGCTGGGAGAAGTACATCAAACGCGCTAATAGTTTGTTTTTGGTTTGCGCTGGACGAAACAATTTGTTGTGAGTAAGATTAACTTTTGCGTGTATCTATATTGTAATTACCATTGTGATTTTTATTCAACGATTGTACTAGACTTTGTATTCAATGAGATAGGATTAACAATCAATCTAAATCGAATAAATGTATCATTATTGTAAACAGCAATGTCTGATTGAAATCACGAATGCTATGAAGATGCGATAAGCTTTTCGGGTGGTAAATTTCGATAACTTGTCATTTGCTATCAGGTGCTTGTTCCTAAAATAGAGACTTCTTGGAATACCTGTATTGACTTGTGTAAAGGCTGTTGTCGATTGATAAGCTTTTACATGCCTACCGTTGCAGGTCTTATCACGATTGCCACCAAGTATATTTGGCTCTCTGTGGCCACACAATTAGAGCCATAATAAGTCGAAATCACTTCGCCTCAGTTTCCGGTCCGAAGATTATCTTACACGTTAATAAACTTTACACAAGTCACAGATTTTCCCACCGGTCGGAGATAGAGAGCGTTCAAAGCTATGTCTGTGTTAATTCCCCGCTGTCAATAAGTGTCTATAGGTTAAGACAAACATGCCAAAATGTAAGTCCCACTAGGAACGATAAGATAATGGCCCCGGCCGAAATCTGGCAAATCTGCAAGGCACAGGTGATAAGATATGCTTCTTGGTCAAATTCGTCATTTTTTGTTTTGTTTCGCTTACCCATAGCTAATCAGTATCAGACTGGCAGTTGGCCCTATTGGCCACAGGCTGGGAGCGCAAGGCGAGTGTGAAGGTTAGATTCAATAACCCGGATATAGTTGAACTTGTGATGCAATAGATTTATTTTTCCAAATATGAAAAGTATGCAATTAACAAGGCTAACTAATAATCGAAGTTTAATGTTTTCCGTTCCGCTTTCAGTAAAGTGAAAGTGAATGAAAATTTTCGTGCTTTCATGAAGAACCAGTGGTGTGTGGTGTGTAGTGTCACGTGAACTGAATAACGATGGTATCAAAATTAAACCAAAACACATTGGACAGGATTTGAATAAAATGGAATAACGAAAATTTTGTCGAATATAATTCGATTCGAAGCAGTTATTCACCGTTTTGGAGAAACTGTCGAAGGAATGAAAATTTAGCCGCAATAACGACGATATGATTGATGTGTATTGGACTGTATGCGAAATCTTATCTTATGGTTGGATAAATACTGTGGCCTATGTACACATTAGTTGTCCCAGAATATTGGCAAACGACTGCTACTATATTTTAAGTGCAGAAAACATATAAATAGTTCATTTTATTTTATATAGGGATTGTATGCGTATAATCGACACCCTGCCATATTTTTGCAATTGTTTCGTTATTATCGTATTTAGCCTAAGCATTGTCAGTTAAAACACATAGTATTAGCACTAAAACAAAGGTGAGAATATGATTCCTCACAAATTTCACACATAAAACATCATTATTAATTATTTTTACCTGAGCACTGCATGGTACAGTGATTTGTAGATATTTTCGTTACAGGAGAGAAAAGGGAAACTGATCATATAAATAAATTGTAGATAATAAAAAGGCATTTTCAACACGTTAATACTTAGTACTTATATTCAATTTTACTATGCAGATATAAAAACAATGACAAATTGTAAAAAATGTATAAAACTTTGAGGGTCCATTATACGACTGATTGGAAGTGCTTTGTTGCCTATTTCCAACCCCTCATTTCTTTTTGTAAGCAAACTGAACTTATTTTATGCTCACCGTCTAAATTGGAAACTGTTGATCAAAATGGGAAAAATTAATTTATTTATTATATATATTCCATCTGACCTGGTCTTAATGAATTTGTTTATGACGGGGAAAAGCCGTTTTAATTTGGCGTAAAAACCCCGTATCTTTTGCAAAACAATACAATAAAAAACAATACAATACAATACAAAACATTGCTTAGTTGTACATTCGTAAACATAATTAAAATAAACAGGATTACAAACGTAGAGTATAGTCAAAGTATAAAATAAGAAACATCCATAGTTCGGAGCAGTCCTCGTCGTCAATCAATTATCCTCATCAAATATCCTTCTCGTAGTATGCCATTCTGTCAGTCTGCGCTTGAATGTTGCCAAAGTACAGTTAAAGTCGAATAAAAAATACACAACGTTGAACCTAGCTGACATGAAGCGGATAGGGTCATGAAGTCCATATAATGAATTACGGGGTTCAAGCAGCAAGAAGTCCCGCTGGCGAAGCATTCGTTCAGGAGCGTAGAGGTTGAGCTGACTTAATAGCTCCGGTGAGTCAATTCCACCTGTTAGTGTATTGGCAACGTAAACAGCTTGCGCAATATTTCGCCTATGGTCCAATGTCTGTAGTCCCAGCAATCTGCATCTGTCTTCGTATCGTGGAAGGTTCAACGGATCACGCCACGGTAGGCGACGCAGGGCATATCTCACGAATCTTCGTTGAATTGCTTCGATCCTAGCTGTCCATGTTGCCTGATATGGGCACCAAACAACAGAGTTGGATTCCAAAATCGACCGCACCAGAGCACAGTACAAAGACCGAAGGCAGAGAGGGTCTTTAAATTCACTAGATATTTTAAAAATGAAACCCAGCTGTCGATTCGCTTTGCTGATAATATCGTCGTAATGCAATCGATACGTTAGTGCCGAATCCAGAGTGACACCAAGATCACGAACTTGATGAACACGTTCGAGAGGCTGGCCGTTCATTGCATAATTGTGCGTGATCGGATTGAGCTTGCGATGAAACGAAATGATGTTGCATTTGTGGATGCTTAATGTCAGCATGTTTCGGGTGCACCAACCAGCGAACCGATCTAACAACAGTTGCAGTGCACAGCAGTCCTGGATGGTTTTGATGACCATGAAGATTTTCACGTCATCAGCGTAAAACACACGGCAACCAGATGGTAGTACGGTAGAAAGCTCGTTAATGAAGAGTGACAATAACAAAGGGCCAAGATTGCTCCCTTGTGGTACGCCGGATGAATTTGAGAATGCTTCCGAAGATTCAGATCCTATTTTAACGGTGAGCCTACGTTTTTTAAGGTATGATTCAAACCAGCTGACAAGGTCCGCAGAGATACCAATTCTTCGTAGGCGTTCAAGTAGTATCCCATGGTCAACTCGATCAAAAGCAGATTTGAAATCAGTGTAAGCAGTGTCGGTCTGTGCGCCAGCATCAATGTGGCGTATGCAAAACGAGGCAAACTGTATGTCGAGGTTGATCTCTTGGGAAAGAAACCATGCTGATCCGTAGAGATGTAATTCTTACACGAGTTGAAAAGTACCTCGTTTATTATGATCTCGAAAACCTTTGAACAAGCACACAACGAAGTTATGCCGCTGAAATTCTCGATGTTCCGTCGATCTCCTTTTTTAAACACAGGGAATATGACTGACGTCTTCCAACTTCCAGGAAATACATGCTGCCGTAATGAAATGTTGAACAGTTTCACGAGAGGGGAAATTAATGTAAGCATACTTACATGGAATCTGAAGTGCAACAGTGAAATCGAGCGATTCAAAACAATGTTCAAAACAAGCAGTATAAAATTCCACGCTCTACCGTGAAGTATTGTCTCGGGAAAAGCTGGTCTGGAAGAGCTAAGAGAGGTCTACCAAACGGCCCGTCTACCAAACGCAACGTCTACCATACAAGGGCTACCAAACGCAACGCAAAGTCTTCCAATACAAAGTGATCAGATTGGATGAATTTGGTGGCATTTTGGAGTTGGCAATTAGGGCCAGCACTCGCTTTCGACCCATTTGTACAAACCTTACAAGTTTTGTATCATAGGTCGAAGACTGGAACAAAATTCATGTAGGTGCTTTTGCCTTTATAGAGGCTTTTAGTTATTGCCTAGTACGCCTCTTTTATAATGGTTGTGTAGAAACGTATTTCATAAGGAATGAGGAATATTCAAGAATTGAAAATAGTGTATACGGATAATCTGGATGATCTCTCCCAGCCGCATCGTGAAGGTTCGTATGCAGCATCATCTAATGAAGTAATCAATCTGAGGAAAAAACTAAATTTGAGGAAAAACGAGCTGAACGCATTAAGAACGCAGAATTGAAGAAGTTGTTTATGATCACAAAATTTGGATCAGACCCAAGTAACCACAAGCATTATATTATTGCACTTAATCAACCCAAAATCAACATCGGTATTGCGGGATCGCATCAATTCAACAGTTGTCAAGTAATGATGCGTTAGATTAGCTTTAGAATGTAGTGATGCATTACCAATACAGTAATGCTACTTTAGCAATGTCTTATGACATTACTTAAGATATAGCATTAGTTCGAGATAACAAATTGGTTTAGCAGCGTCAGAAAAATCATTTTATTCAAATTAGTTTATATGCCTATTTTGGACCCGGGTCTATAATGCGCATTATAGACCCGGGTCCAAAATAAGCAAATGGGTCCAAAAAAGGCACATTATGATCAGCGCAAATTATTGATGTTTGCCAGGAAAACCTAGCCTCAAAAATAGAGTTTACTATAATTTTGTGTAAATAACTAGTTATTTTCATCGAACGTGGGATTGTTGTACAAATAGTTAATGAAATTCTTATGGAATACTTCGAAAATGTTCATAGCTTCTACTAAGTGGTCCATTACTAGCATATAAACCCTATTACTCTTTCTAAAGCACACGAAATACATGTGGTTCTACAAAATACGAAAATTGGCTTCATGTGTTAACGTCTCTTTGAGCTGACGACCATATACAGTACTGGCAAGAAAAAAGTACACACTCATATGTTACATTTTCTTCAAAAGATTATATTTTAATCTTACAACAATGATTCCTTTGGACGAAAAGAGGCAATAGTGAACAATAAAACGTATATAAAAAAAATTAGAAGACTTATTATTTCGGAGTAGTTTGAAATTCTCTTATTCTCTTATTTTCGCTTGGCAGGAAAAAAGTACACAGAGAAGACCTATAACTAGGTAATCAAATTTAATCAAAACTGACTCGAACTCAGTACTTTGTATGACCTCCTTTGGCACTGAGGACTGCTTCCAGAAGACGTGGCATATTTTCGACAAGATTTCGCAAATAACACACGTCAATTGACTCCCAGGTCTCCTGATGAGCTTCAAAGAGCAGGTTTTTGTTGGTAACATTGGCTTTGTCCATGTTTGAATCCAATATCGACCACAAATTCTCGATCGGATGCAAGTCCGGTGACTGGGGCGGCCATTCCAACACTTTGATACGTGATCCACGGAAAAACGTTTGAGTTTTACGAGCCATGCTCGAGCCCAACCTTCAACCAGGAAACCTCCAGATTTTCGGAGCGGATGTCGATATACATGTCGGCCGTCATAATTCTTTCAATACGGATCAATTCTCCAACTCCTGACCAAGCAAAGCACCCCCACAGCATAATGTTGCCTCCACCGTGCTTTACTGTTTTCCTTACATTTTTGCCCAGAAGTTCCTCGCCTGGTTTGATCCATACCCTCGACCGTTGTTTGGTACAAAACAGCTCGAATTTCCTTTCGTCTGTACAACGAACCGTTTTCCAGAAGAAAATGGGCTTATCCGCAATTTTTTTCGCAAATTCCAACCGTTTGATTCTATAACGCTTACTGAAGTGAGGCCGGCGTACGGCAAACTTGTTCTTCAGCCCTTCTTGTTCGAATCGCAAACGAACAGTTCTTGCGGATATATTTAGGGACAAGGTTTCCCTGATCGCACGGCTTGTTATTTTCGGGTTACTTCTCGTTTCTCGTAGTACTCGAGCATTTTGTCTGACTGTTGTCAAAC
Organism: Aedes japonicus; assembly: GCA_034211315.2. Lineage (NCBI taxonomy): Eukaryota > Metazoa > Arthropoda > Insecta > Diptera > Culicidae > Aedes > Aedes japonicus. The sequence goes on from JASCZW010013219.1 coordinate 9,612, forward strand.
GATTTCTTCCTCGGCCACCTTGATCACTCACATTTCCCCATTTCCCCACTGTTGATATTTTTTTCAAAGCTTATGAACCGCAGAAAAGCTGACTCCGAACTTTTTCGCGATTTTCCTGTATGAGAGACCATTTTCACAATCTCTCACAATAAGTTTACGCACTTGCAACGATATTTTCATGCTTTCGATGTACTTCAAACAACAAACTCGAAACTTTGCATCTATGACGAAAACACGATCAAGGTGAATTTAATACTTCAGGTGGTCTTAATACTGATATGAGAATTTCAGCCATGTTTAAACGCAGACTAATACAATCCATATCAAGTAAAATACTGGTCTGGCAGACTGAAGCTGTCTCCTTTACACCTATGCAATAGTGCCTGTGATGTCAAACTCGCAGTTCCATTTTAGAACAAACGAGTAAAGGAGATGATTAGTTTCACACTGCCAGGCCTGTATTCTATGCCATGGGATAGGATGCGTCAGGCTGCACGGTTTGTTTACCAATATTTCGGGAGGGAAAGTGCACGTGCTAATGTTTGTAAACAAAACGTTTAGCCCAAACCGTTTACATTCATTTAGAACTCTTCACTCTTAGGCAAAATTGCAATAAACAGCTGTCATTATGTGCGTAATACACTAATGAGTGTTCCTTACTCTTTCGCTCCATTGCTAAATCTCATTTGATACCCCGCTACTTCACCCGTCTTCCCAACCAACTGAAGAAAATAGACCACCTGAAGTATTAAATTCACCTTGAACACGATTACAAACGTTTGACACTTGCAATGGCTACGTCCAGTATGAGTGAACAAGAGGAGAGTTTATCGATATGGTGTTGTCTGTAGTGATAAAAAATAATTTCACTGTGGTGTGTACTTTATTTTTGCCAGCTTTAATTGTTAGATATTTTCTTAGTATATCTACCACAGGTAAATGAAGCACGCCGTCCGCAACTGACACATTCATTTAAATACATATAGAATATCGAAAATTTTCTTCAAACAAACTCATGCTATACTTTATCATAGTCAACACAAAATAAATTTTCTACAGGGTTTTACAGTGTGTACTTTTTTCTTACCAGTACTGTAGATTATAGATATTATAGCTATAGATTACTAAAGTGCAATTTTACAACCTATAAAGTCGAATTATTTGATCAAAATATCGCTCCCCATTAGATACAACCTTTGTCTAGGACATCCAAAAGACTACCCAAGTAACCACAAGCATTATATTGTTGCACTTATTTAACCCACAATCAACATCGGTAAAGGGGGATCGCATCTATTCAACAATTGTCAAGTAATGAAGCGTTTGATTAGCTTAAGGATGTAGTGATGCATTACCAATTCAATAATGCTACTCTAGCAATGTCTTATGGCATTACAAAAGATATAGCATTAGTTCGATCTTAGTGGAGCCCTTTTCAGGTTTAATCCAACTTCAATGATGCATTAGACGTAATACATATGCATGCTATTACAGCCTCGCACGCTATTACAGCCTTATGGGTAGGCCAAACTGCCAAAGGCCTAACAGGGGCTATTCATAAACCACGTAGACTTTTTTTTTTTGGGAGGGGGGTCTGGACAAAGCCTTAGTTCCATGAAAAAATTAAAAAAAAAATTTATGGAGACAATTTTACTGAGATTTTCAAAAATGAGTCTACATGGTTTATGAACAGGCCGTTATGTCTATACACTCTTGTCTCCATCTACCTCACTCGTGGATCAGGCTTCACAGCCATTTATTCGTCTTCTTTTTCTTATGTTGTTTAAGAATGTTTAAGAAGATGCATAGAAAAATTTGCCATCGATGGATGTAACAGCTACGAAATTTCAACGAGAAATGTGCGAATTATTAACGATCAAAAGCCGATCATTTTCGTAACGCTCCTAATTTTAGATTTTCCAATTTATACACCAATATGTTTCCCATAGGCGTGGCCAGGATTTCAAGTACGGGAGGGCGAGCTTATTTTTTTAGAGAGAGAGAGAGAGAGAATTACATATGTTTTGTTTTGTTTGTTTGTTTCTTTTAATTACATACTGGAAATTATTATACTTCCTTTTAAAAAACTTTCGCATGTCCAGTTATGGTACTTCTAGACAAAAATGAATCAAATAACTGCTTTAAACTGCTAATCAATCACAAAAACCGTTGCGCAATTCACACATTGTGCACTAAATTCACCAGCAGAGGCACTTTTTTGAAATCAAATTAGGAATGAGAAGTAATGAACATCGACATTGATATGTAGTAGCGTTCTTCTTAGTTCATACGAGTATTCTCGACTTGTATTGGTATGTACACTCAGTAGCAAAAAAAAGCCGAGCAAAATTTTGCTTCCAAAATACGCGTTGTTCAACCTTCTGTAACTTTGTCAATTATCAATATATTTGGCTGAAATTTTGACAACACTATAACTAATGTATACACCTTATGTGACCAAAATTTTATGTTGATAAAGTTTATAAATTTGAAGTTATCATAACATATGTGAAAAATGTCAATTTTTACATACCAATTTCAAAAATCCGTGTTTCTGTGAAAAATTTAGGTAGGATATTAAAAATTTCTCCATGACTTGAAACAATACAGAGATTAATGTGGACAAAATTTAAATTGCTTTCATCAAGTGGTTTGGACTACAGCTGGCGTCAAAGTTGACGCTCTAGCATGAGTATTTCTTGCTTTCACCCGATATTTACCACGTTGAACTATCGGTTCAAATACAAAGCCGAGGCGAAGCATATAATAGGGTCAGATGATGATCAATATAATCATAAGCATAGATCATGCTCAATGACTGGAAGAAGCATGCAATAAGTAGTGATTCCAGATCATCTAAACATGAAATAAATTTAACTCTATGTGCATCGTTACATTCTGACAACAGGCCTAGATGTGAGAAGGAGCTGATTAAAACATTCTCTCCGATGCACGCGATCGTATACAAAATACGCAAAGTGAAACCGAACTTCTTAAGCTGGATGGTTTTCCAGATGATGTATTTTCAAAATCTACAATTCAGCGCTACCATTAGCGCGAATCTGATTTTGTAAACAATGGCTTACGCAGTCATTTTCTCTTTAACAGAAGGTCACAAATACACTGTGACAAGTGCCAGCAGTTGGGTCATACTGCACCTTACTGCTGTAACAAAGCACGATGCGGCAAATGCGGTGAGCAACATGTGGAGGGTCCCTGCAGTACGGACCCCAAGTGTATATGCTGTGGGGAAGCTCCACATGATCTCGCTGGATGCCCGAAGTATATAGAGCGGGAGAAACACCAAATTCGTTCGCTGCAGCAGCGGTCGAAGCGGTCTTATGCAGAGATTCTTAAAAAGATCCCACCGGCCGCTGTTCCACCAGCCCAACCAGACAACAATATATTTTCTTCCCTGCCCATAGATGATCAGGGCTCAGACTTTGAGGATGCTGAGGAGTACTCTGTTGTTCAGATGGGAGCGAAGAGAAAGCGCGCTACAGCAAGACGTCAACGGCACCGTCAGCAAGCATCTTAAAACGCGCTGACTGTAGAACAGGCTCCTCACCCTCCTCTGAACAATTTAAGAAGTGGTGGCAATACAAAAAAAGTTTCTCCTCCAGGTTTTAAACCACTGGCTGGTGACTTTCCGCCACTTCCGGGAACATCTAAAACCCCAGTTGTTCCAGTTTTTTGCCCAGAACGCCAACTACCAAGGCATCCGGAATCTCGACCGTGTCAAGTCGAAGACTCCGAAAAAATGTCTCTTTCTGGGATTGTGGAATTCATCTTCACCATTTTCGAGGTCTCACTGACAACGAGGAACCTCATCAACATGATCCTTACATTTGTAAAACCTCTTCTAAAGAAACTGTCTTCAAAATGGCCTCTTCTTGATTCAATCATATCTTTCGATAGATAATTTATCCAATGAGGTCGGGGATATGATCGAAGTACTACAATGGAACAGTAGAAGTATTCTAAAAAATTTGGACGCTTTTAAGTTTTTAGTTCACAAATCGCATTGTGACGTATTTGCTCTCTGTGAAACATGGCTCTCTTCTGATAAAGATTTCTCTTTCCACGATTTTAACATTATTCGGCAGGATCGAGGGGACTCATATGGAGGGGTGCTATTGGGGATTAATAAGCTCCACTCCTTTTATAGAATTGATCTCCCCTCGATGACAGGCCCTGAAGTAGTCGCATGCCAAGTGACTATTCGAGACAAAAGTTTTAGTATAGCCAGCATATACCTGCCGCCGAATACGGCAATATCCCACAGGGATCTTTCGACTATTTGCCTCGCAATGCCAGAGCCACGGTTGATCTTAGGGGATTTTAATTCTCACGGTACAGGCTGGGGGTCACCGTACAACGACAACCGTTCTGCATTGATACTAGACCTCATGGACTACTTCAACTTGACTATTTTGAATACTGGGGAAGTAACACGCGTGGCTCCACCTCCAAACCCTGGAAGCAAATTAGACCTCTCAATCTGTTCGAAATCACTATCATTGGATTGCACGTGGAAAGTGATTCAATATCCCCATGGTAGTGATCACCTGCCCATCAAAATTTCAATCACCAATGGTTCGTGTCAATCTCGCTCGATCGACATTGCGTACGACCTCACGAAATGCATAGACTGGGGTAAATTCGCTGAAGCGATCATCGATGGCGAGCAATCGGTCGAAGTCCTTCCTCCGTTGGAAGAGTATCGGTTTTTATCCGGGTTAATCCTCAAATGTGCGATCGACGCACAGCGCAGACCGGTACCAGGATCAACAATTCACCGACGTTCGCCCACTCCGTGGTGGGATGACGAATGTACTGAAGTCTACCGTGAAAAATCCGTCGCGTTTAAAGCATATCGGAAGCGCGGTTCGCGAGATAACTACGAGCGATACATTGCCCTTGAGCGTAAGTTTAAGAGCCTCGCCAAAGCCAAGAAACGCGGATATTGGCGTCACTTCGTCGAAGGGCTATCGCGTGAGACGTCGATGAGAACTTTTTGGACCGTCGGGAGAAGAATGCGAAATGCGTCGTCGGTGAATGAAGACAAGGAAAGCTCTTCCCGGTGGGTCTACGCGTTCGCTAAGAAAGTGTGCCCAGATTCGGTTCCGGGGCAACGAATTGCTCGCGATACTCAAACCAATCGTAACGAATTGGATGCGCCCTTTTCTATGCTCGAATTCTCACTTGCTCTTCTTTCATGCAACAATTCTGCGCCAGGAATGGATAAAATCAAGTTTAACTTGTTGAAAAACCTCCCAGACGTCGTAAAGAGGCGCTTGCTGAACTTATTTAATCAGTTCCTGGAAAGCAATATTGTTCCGGATAAATGGAGGCAGGTTAGAGTTATAGCTATACAAAAAGCCGGGAAACCCGCGTCGGATTACAACTCGTATCGTCCAATTGCGATGTTGTCGTGTATACGGAAGCTGCTAGAGAAGATGATTCTCCATCGGCTCGACAAATGGATGGAATCTAATGGCTTTCTATCTCATACTCAATTTGGTTTCCGCAGAGGCAAAGGAACGAGCGATTGTCTTGCGCTGCTTTCAACATAAATACAGCTGGCCTATGCACAAAATCAGCAAATGGGTTCAGTTTTCATGGACATTAAGGGTGCTTTTGATTCAGTTTGTGTAGACGTCCTTTCAGACAAATTCCACGAGTGTGGCCTTTCACCATTACTAAACAACTATTTGTACAATTTGTTGTCTGAGAAACATATGACCTTTTCTCATGGGTCTTCGACAACTTCACGAATTAGCTACAAGGGTCTCCGCCAGGGCTCTTGTTTAAGCCCCCTTTTTTATAATTTTTATGTCAGAGACATCGATAGCTGCCTCATGGAAAATTGCTCGCTAAGACAGCTTGCGGATGACGCCGTTGTTTCAATTGCAGGAACAGGGGCGAACTATTTCCAGGGGCCGTTGCAGGATACCCTAGACAGTTTGTCTACCTGGGCTGTAAAGCTGGGTATCGAATTCTCTCCGGAGAAAACTGAGTTAGTTGTTTTTTCTAGGAAGCATGAACCAGAACAAATACCGCTTCAACTCATGGGTAAAACAATAACTCAAAGTTGTCTTATAAATACCTAGGGGTCTGGTTCGATTCTAAATGCACCTGGGGAAAGCACATTAAGTATTTGATTCAGAAATGCCAGCAGCGAATAAACTTCATGCGTACTATCACCGGAACATGGTGGGGAGCCCACCCGGAAGATCTGATAAAGCTGTATCGTACAACGATTCTGTCGGTTCTCGAGTACGGTAGTTTCTGTTTTCAATCCGCCGTGAAAACTCATATTCTGAAGCTGCAGCGAATCCAGTACCGTTGTCTTCGTATCGCGCTAGGCTGCATGAACTCAACTCATACTATGAGTTTGGAGGTATTAGCAGGAGTTCTTCCTTTATCAGATTGTTTTATGGAGCTATCGTTCCGGTTCCTCATCCGCTGTGAGGTGCTAAATCCATTGGTATTTGAAAATTTTGAAAAGCTAATCGAACGAAATCCTCAAACTAATTTCATGACACTGTACTATTGGTACATGACTCTGGAGGTGAGCTTTCTTCGAATGTTCCTAATCGTGATTACTCCCAAGACTTCTATAGTTCTACTGTAGTTTTTGATCTGACCATGAAGCAAGAACTCGCGGAATACCAGATCCACTCCGTTCGGAGTACATTCCATCAATTTTTGCAAGTAAGTTTGGCCATATCAGATGTGACAGGAAGTTTTACACCGACGGGTCAAAAACAAATGATTCCACTGGATTTGGTGTTTTTAACGAAATTCATAGCGCCTCCTTCAAACTACAAAATCCTTGCTCCGTATACGTCGCAGTGCTGGCGGCTATACGCTATGCATTAGAGCGAATTGCCTCTTTTCCCTCTGATCAATTTTTCATTTTTACGGATAGTCTCAGCTCACTTCAGGCTATTCGTTCAATGAGGCCAGCAAAGCACTCACCGTATTTCGTTAGCGAAATACGATCTCTTTTGAGTGCTCTATCAAACAATTCCTACACCATCACCTTGGTTTGGGTCCCTTCTCATTGCTCCATTCCGGGTAATGAGAAAGCGGACTCACTTGCCAAGGTGGGCGCTATGACAGGCGATATTTATGATCGACAAATCGCCTACAACGAATTTTTTGCTATTTTCCGTCAACAGGCCTTGATCAGCTGGCAACAAAAATGGGATGCAGGGGATTTGGGCAGATGGTTACATTCTATTCTCCCACAGGTATCGAAAAAATCGTGGTTCAGAGGGTTGGATATTAGCCGGGATTTTATCAAGGTAATGTGTCGTCTAATGTCCAATCACTACTCGCTAGGCTCGCATTTCTATCGAATAGGGCTCTCAGACACCAATCAATGCGGCTGTGGTGCAGGTTATCAGGACATCAACCATGTTGTCTGGTATTGTCTCGATTTCGAAATTGCCAGATCTGATCTTTGCGCATCCCTACGGGCCCGAGGGAAACCAGAGAAGGAAGATATCAGAGATGTGCTGGGTAAGCTGGACTTGGACTATATGGGGCTAATTTACAAGTTCTTGAAACAAATAGATGTATTCGTTTGATCCTCTCTTAGCTGTCGTTTTAACATGTCCACCTCGCCCCCTCCCCCGTAATACCGCTTCCGTTGTATCGTTACAGCTTAAAACAACGCAACATCTACGCCAGACCAACAGCAACAATTTCGCATCGCCAACCTGCTGTTGAAAGCTAACGTTAAGATTCCTACTTCCCCATTCCTACCCGAAATTATCTACCAAATGACAGTAGATAATCGGTAATCAATCATGATTCATGCAATGAGTTATTTGTCCGATTGATATAGTTTAGGTTCGTATCATTAAATGTGAAATAATTTGGAAAATACAGGAATTTCAGACCTATTTCCTAACAACTGATGAAAACAGTCATCCCTCATTAAGCCGTTCTCTACCCTATGTTGGAATGTTCAAATTTCCCTCCTGTTGAAAAGTCCATTTCAAATCATAGAGATCCGCGTCAGAGTTTATTATTGCAAGGAAGATCTGAATCTGTACATTATCAATGTGGTGGACATGAAAGTCAACGTCCAAATTTCTCCCGAATCAAGTTTTATTCATGTACAAAAGAAGAAGAAGAGGTAAAATCATTGATCGGGCTTCAACTGTATCATAAATAAACATCTTTTTATCGCTTTCGAAGGGGCCTTGATGCAATGCATAGACGGGATAGTCCAAGTATTGGCGTTCGGAAAATAATTGGCGTAGTAGGCATTTTTCAAAGCTAAACTGAAAAAGGGGGAGATACCGATGTTTGGTGACACACAGAGCACGCGATCACTGCCGTTAGTCATGTATGTACGAAATGGCTGGAAAACAATTTTATCATTATTTAGTTTGGTGAGGCTATCACCTTCGTGACACACCTTCATGAAAGCAAACTGCAGTAGATTCCGAAGTTAGAAGAACAGTTTAGCACACCTTCACTAGTCATCAATGTGTTTGATATGGATAGTCTTAAACATCGCAGAAAAATAAAATTCTCATACCCAATTTCTGCTTTAGTAGGATCTTCTATCATCAATCTGTGGACCCCTCATCGTCATCTGCATTCGTTACAAAATAAACATCCTCGGGCAGGCATCTTGGATAATAGTGACGAAACAAAGTAGCTATGTGATATAGCTTGAACTGGAAACTGGAGTAGAGAAGTGTTTGCGAAGTGCTTAAATTCGTTCTTGTAGGCGCAAAAGTTTCTAGAGACAGTAAATTTGTTTTCCCACAAAAACGGAATTCCTGTAGTGAAGAAACAGTGGCGGTAATTATCCTCGAAGAGGAAAGCGGTAGAATGGATGTGGAAAAGCTAAAGTGTGTCTTGTGTCTCAAATTTCCGGACGCCGAGGTGTACGAGTGCGGTGCGCAGCATATCGGTTGCAAGGGATGCGTCGATAAACTGAATGTGCGGCTTTGCCAGGTGAGTTCGTTCGTTGTAATTTCAAATTTAAGTGAATATTCGCAACTGGCGCGCCTTAGCTGATTTATTTTTAGCTTTTAGTGGTTTTAGCTCATATTAAAATTCAATCACATTCATATCAAACTTCATAAGTGGGAAAACAAAGAAACTGTTCACCTTTTGTTAGTTAACCTTCCTAATGCATTCAAAAAAACATTATGAATAATTTGAATAAACGATTTCTCTATCATTTTATAATCAAATTTCAATTTGTATATACTAAATATAAAGGAATTCACCGCTTAGAATCTTACCGGACCTCGGAAACAACACATCTTGATATTTTTTGACGTCACTTCACATTTATTATTTTTTTAATAGTGAAATGTTTAAAATCTATAATTTCCAATATTATTGACGCGTAAAGGGTGATACGGTCAAAATTTGGTCAAGGAAAAACGCGTGTAAATCGGTGAAATCGTTTATTTAAAAAATCAAATTAAATTTCTTTTTCAAGTTCAATTAGTATAAAATTCAGGAAAAATATTCAGTTAGGCTTCCGCTTTTCCAAATCCGAATTGCCGGGCCTTACGCTTGACCCCTGCCATCAGATTTTGTACAGCCACCTTGTCCACCTTCTTCGCCGCAGAAAGCCAGTTTGCCTTGAACTGCTGCTCGTCCTCAGCAGTTTTTTTGGTCTTCTTTAGGTTCCGCTTGACAATAGCCCAGTATTTCTCAATTGAGCGGAGCTCTGGCGTGTTGGGAGGGCTCTTGTCCTTGGGAACCACCTGCACGTTGTTGGCGGCGTACCACTCCATGGCCTTTTTACCGTAATGGCAAGATGCCAAATCCGGCCAAAACAGTACGGAACAACCGTGTTTCTTCAGGAAAGGCAGCAGACGTTTATTCAAACACTCTTTCACGTAAATTTCTTGGTTGACAGTCCCGGAAGCTATGAAAATGCTGCTTTTCAAGCCACAGGTACAGATGGCTTGCCAAACCAGATATTTCTTTGCGAACTTTGACAGTTTCGTGTGCTTGAAAATATCTGCTACCTTTCCCCTTCCTTTGCCGTATAAGACTCCTGTCCCGGAAGCTGCTTGTAGTCGGCTTTGACGTAGGTTTCGTCGTCCATTACCACGCAGTCAAACTTCGTCAGCATCGTCGTGTACAGCCTCCGGGATCGCGCTTTGGCCATCATATTTTGTTTATCATCGCGATTTGGAGTCACTACCTTCTTGTAAGTCGATAGTCCGGCTCGTTTTTTGGCTCGATGCACGGTTGTAGACGATACACCCAGCTTATTTGCGGCATCTCGGAGAGATAGGTTAGGGTTTCGCTTGAAACTACCGGCAACTCTCTTTGTCGTCTCAGCGGCTTCCGGTTTTCGATTTCCCCCGATCCAGACTTCCTGGCTGTCGACAAACGTTCCCCAAACACTTTAATTACATTTGTAACGGTTGATTTGGCAACTTTTAGCGATTTTGCCAACTTTGCGTGCGAGTAGCTCGGATTTTCGCGATGCGCGAGCAAAATTTTGATACGCTGCTCTTCTTGCTTGGACGGCATTTTGACAACTGAAGAGTGAATTCCAAAATCAAAATAGGAGCAACATTCTACACACACACACCTTCAAAATGAGGGGTGTTCAGGTTTTTTAAATGCAAAATTGAAAGAAATACGTCAAGTTGATATTGACCAAGTTTTGACCGTATCGCCCTTTAGTGAATGTCCCAATCGAGTGATGCAAACATTTTGGAGTTTGATTGCGAAATGATTGAGTTATTAACATTCAAAATCTAACTATATTTCGTGGCGCTCCAACTTTTCGCACTCGCGTCGTGTACCTCAGTATTGAAAACACCAAATCCGGATCAATATGATCCGAATGCATTATTGTTAACTTTTGTGTGGAGCTTTTCAGAAATGCACGAAAAAAAAAATACTTAAAATAAACGACTTCTCGAAACAGGAAAAGTCAACTAACTTCCCTAGTAGCACACTTGTTGTAAACCAGTAAAAGTCACTTCAATGTGACTCAATTAGGTCACAATCAAGTTGGTGCAACTAATTATGATGGCTTGGTGTTGCTTGGGTTAAGACCTAAAGGTTGTTAACGCATTTTGAAGATACGTTTCGGGTCATATCGACCGGAATGCATCAGGAAGGTCTAACATCAAACAGATCTATGAGCTACCCTCTGTTTTGCTGACCATCCCTAATGAAGAGGTCTGCAGATGGCTATATAGACTGTTCCGAAAAATATAAATACACTTTCTTTCTCAAATAAAAAAGACCATACTGTGATTTTTGATTATTTTACTCTCAACCTGTTACGATCGCGACGTCGGTTGATCGCTAGGAATGTTCATGCTCCCAACATCTCCCCTCTTAATACAGCTGGTACGGGTCGAACCTAATCGGCGGTCTTCGGAGACGTGAAGAGCGGCGAGGTACCTGGACAGCTGTTTCCGTTTCTTCTGATCTAGGTGTTACATGACATGTTGCAGAGGACGATGGGACAACGGACGAACTCGATGATGACTCACGAATATCCGTTGTCGATTACGGAGTAACCCATACTAGGCTCGGAGAAGACGGCGTGGATGACAAGACTTCTACTGGTGTCGAGTGCTCAGTCGGAGTTGCACGTGTTGCTGGTGTTTGTGCGACTGACGCGGTGGGTGGTGATGGAACTGTTGTTTGTAGCTGGCTTGGCTTGTGCAGGTCCCAGGCTTGAAGCAGTTTGTCCAAAGGCAATTGTTGTGTTTCTGCCTAAGATGAAACAGAGCTAGAGCAAACAGAGCAGTTCATTTGGCATCGTAGCTGGTTGATGTGTGAACGAATCATGCGCTGACCAATTCTCTCCAGAATCACTCCGAGTGCCCATATCCACGAGTTGTTGGAGTGCACCTTGGCGTCACCTTTTAGGAAGAATCTTGAACCTGCTTGATCGGTTGGTTCCCGAAATGCTGGTGGACGTAGCAGATCCAGGCTGGTCCAAATTTTGCGCCCAAACATGATTTCGGAGGGAGATCTGCATCCTGGTGCCGACGCATGTTGTTCGGTAGCTCAAAAGAAAGATGTTTAGTGCTTCCTGAATTGATCCTTTCCCCTCTCAAATCTTCTTCATCGCTCGCTTGAAGGCGTCCACGAAACGCTCGGCTTGTCCGTTCGTTGGACTACGGATGGAAAGGTGCGGTTGTTACGTGCTCGATACCGTTTTCGAGGCAGAGCTGTGCAAACAAAGCACTGGTGCACTGCGTACCGTTGTCGCTGACTAGCGTTGCTTGCATACCAAGCCGAGCAAAGATATTACGTAGGATTTCGATGGTTATAATTGCTGTGATCGACTTGGTCCTGACGATTTCCACCCACTTCGAGTACGAATCGACGTTGAGAAGGAAGTATTCTGAGGCCACCCGTGCTGAATGAAGCGATGGTCCTTGCTGTGTACAGCGTCGGAACGGGTTGAGTGGCTGTATTGCCCTGAAAATGAGACGAAGTGCGTTAACTGCATCTAATGCAATGGACTTACATCGTTCTCCGTGATTATGCTGGCTACGACGTAGTCTTCCTCTGGCTTGACGTGCTGATCGATCAGTCGAGACAGGATATCAGCGTTTCCAGATTTCGTCGTGTTCACATAGACGATGATGAAGTCGTAGAGCAGTAGGTGTAAAGCCCAACGTTGAAGCCGGTTTGCCGTGTATACTGGGATGCCGTTTTTAGATCCGAGGATTCGAAGAAGTGGAGCATGATCCGTTTGTAAGGTGCAGCTACGACCAAAGAGCATCTTGTGTCACACTTGGTCACAGCAAAAATGATCGCAAGTCCCTCACGATCTGGCTAAATGTAGGCTTGCTCAGCGGATGTTAGTGCTCTGGAAGCGTGCTGTACGACCTTGATCGATCCGTCTGGGAGCTTGTGGCTGATGGTCCCGCCAACTGCAATCGATGGCGCATCCGCTGCTACCACAATCTCGCGTTGTAGGTTGCAGTGCGTCAAAAGCAAATCGGAGGTGAGGATTTGCTTGAAGGTGCAGAAGGCTTAGTCGCATTCTGCTGACCACATGAACTTCTTGTCGGCTTTGAGAAGCTCATCCAGTGGGTATCGCAGCGTACGCATACTCGGGACGAACTTCCCGTAGTATTTGATCGCTCCCAGAAACGATCGAATTCCAGAGACGTCTGTCGGTGCTGGCATGTTGCAGATGGCTTCAACTTTCGCTGGATCCGGACGCAGACCTTGCTCGTCGATGAGATGTCATAGGTACTTGATTAGTTGCTGGCCGAAGGAGCACTTTTCCGCTTTGATGGTGAACCCGAACTCGTGAATTCGACGAAGGACGGCCTGAAGGTTGCGAGATATACAGAAGTCGGATTGCGATTTCCACTCCGAGAAATCGACTGGGGTGATGATACTCGCACGTTTCAGCCGGTCCAACTCCGTGTCGACGATACTGCACATAGCATAAGCTATCGGTCTCTTCGGTCTGAAAACTGGGGATGGTAAATCGTAAATTTAACTTTTGCCTCCACACACAGACCTGGTTCATCGCTGAACACTGTAGGAAACCCAAGTAACACACAAAACATTTTTTTAGAATGATTTATAATTGTTTGTACTATTAATGAATTATAAACGTATTGCAAAACATGTCAAGATTGGAGCGGTTTGTTACTCTCGCATTCTATACATCACTCTGACACACGGTCGAGCTTAAAATACTTTTTTCACTGCTGCATGTGATTAATACTTTATTATTGTTCTGAAAAACATGGTTCCATACATTTATAATACATAAACAGGACAAGATTTTATGGGCAGTTCTATATACTGTTGAAATTACATTACAACAACCATGTTTTGCAAAACGTGTTCTTTTTTCTCATTATGATGAATTTGTTGTACAAGATTGTGTTTCCACTGCCAACGGGAAGCATATGATAGATACTCAGACTTCACTTTTCAACAATCTGAGTTGGCTTAGCAAAGAAGCTACAAACCTATCACGCCTAGGACTAGAGTTCAAATCCCACGCTTGACGATATTTTTTTGTATGAGGATAATTTTTTTCAATTGTATGTTTTATAAGGCTTGACTTTTTGCGTTATATTGAAGTATGAAATAGAGTATCATACACCTTAATCTGTAATCTGTTTTTGTCATTTAACAGTATTTTCAACTTGTTTAATACAAGCTGTGTTGCTTGGGAAAGCTGCATGGAGGGAGGTAATCGATGTAGGATAGCTGCTAAGTTGATTGCAGAGCTGATCCATAGGCACCGAACTGAGGTCGAACGTGTCGGTTAAATCCAGTCCAAGCAGATTGAGCTGCTGCTTTTTCTCCCTTGATCGCAACGGTGCATGAACATTGGAACTCTAGCTTCGAGGGTATGCCCGATGCTGTAGCGGCTTGAACTACTGCAGGACTAGCTGCTGGTTTTCCGATCTGCCTCCATGTCTGCTTGAAAATGACGCTGATGTCCAACGCAGTGTCGAGTTGGAGACTGATCTAGACGATACTCGCCCACCTGACCACAGTCTTTGAAGCGATTTTTGATGAAAGGACAGATCTTTGAATAGTGCATGGCGCCGCAGTTCCAGCAAGGTGTTGCTGGACCAGCACTTCGTTGATTCGAGGGCCTTAACTCTGGCGATCCTCGTCTTGAGCGGGAAAATTTCCCACCAAACTACTTTCGCTTTACTGCTTGCACTGATGCTGACGAAAATGCTGCCTCTATCATCGCCGTGTCGTGCCTGATGTTCAGAAGCCGTGGGCATTCATCTGAAATTTGCTCCAGAGTGATGTCTTTTCACTCCTCGATTCTGCTTAGTAACCGTGTCTTAGCTTCCGCATCGCTTTCCGCTTTGAGTCCGCAGACGAACACGAGGCATTTGAACTGGTCCTCCGAAAGCTTCCCTAGTTCAAACTCGACGCGCAGGTTGTTCACCCAGCAGGCGAGTGTTTTGTAATCTTCGGTAACTTGCTTCGTGACTTGCAAGCACCGCTACCGTCTACTGATCACAGACTCTAGCATGCCAAATAAACTTTTCAGTTTACTTATCGTGTCGTCGAATTTCACCTCGTTGGGGCTTTTCGGTAGGATGTAATTGGTGTACCTCTCGTGCTCTGACGGACCCAGTTTCCGTAGCAGCAATCTCACCTTTGCTTCATCGTCGGATGGCGCCTTTGGCGAATAAATCCTGATAACGCACGTACCAACCTGCAAACGTGAAGTTCTGATCCGGCGCGATCTGAAATTCACGGATGTTACTCGCCAGCGAATAGATTTGTCGGCACATTCACATTGATCGCCGTCCGAAACATCTGCTCCTGCTGCTTCAAAAACGCCTGCTACATCATCAAGCATCAAGCTGTATCTACATTTGCATTTGTTGTTGCATTTTTTGCTACATCTGCTGTTGCATTTGCTGAAGGAATTGCAACGTCGCAGGGTCGATCGACGAGATGTGTTGTTGTTGCTGCTGCTCTGGGTGGTGAGGTTATGTTTGCTGGAACATCGATGGGCGGATAATTGGAACTAATTGCGGCTGCTGCTGCTGCTGCATATTCACTCCCGCTGGAGGTTTTGCACTGCTGGATCTAGTTGCAGTTCATTTCCCGTCATTGATTGTGGCTGCGGGTCACTCTCGGGCGAAAACATACCGTCGTCCGCAATTTTTCTCCTCTTCCGTAAACGAAACACTTTTTAATCACTCACGCGAAATGTTCTCAACTATTTCGGTTTTCTCGTCACCACTGTTACGGTAGCGCCAACGGGGTGTTCGTGTACATCATGTACAAATAAAAACACACGCAAACGTAATCAAACATAAAATAAAACTATATTTACTAACGAATTAAAATGACACATATTCGCGGGAAGCGCTCACAGAACAAGATGAACGATCTACTCTCTGCTGTGTTGTTTGTTATTGTTATGTTGTTTCGTGCATCGACATGTTAACACAATGACGTCTATATAAGGTCTGGGGCAACGCACTGCTTGCTTGTATTGGAAGCAAAAATAATGTAAACATTGCTGAGCCGACGAGTGATGACGTAACACAATTGATCTTTCTATTGGCGGGCATAGGTTCAGATAAAAAAAAAATCGGTTCAAACGTTTATTATGAATGCTGAATTGTAGAAATAATCATGAAACAAATGCCATTTATTGAGCAGAAGCATTTCCTACCGATAACATCGATCATTTATAGTGAATTTAACTGAGGTAATCGAATTTTTGCCACACAAACTTTCAAACGCTGGCACTTGACAATCGAGTACCGATATAGAGCCAATTTTCCATCATCGGTAGACTTGAATCGGTTCAAAAATTAATTTTTTTAGCGTATATAATAAACAATCTCGGAGCAAACGAATCAAAATAAATAGTATGACGTAGCACTTTACGAGCTTTTGTGTAGCGTGCGCAAGGAGTGCAGTGGTATAAGTGTCATGAGCGAATTTTGCTCATTCACTAATAATGTTGTGGCTACTGCGCCAGACCTTATAAAGACATCATTGACTGTTACCAGTGAGCTCAGCTGTGTTGGCGTTGGTAGCGATCGGTTGATCGCTAGGGTTATTCATGTTCCCAACTCAAACATAGTAAATAACAATGTTTTCTTTCCATCTTATCCGCTATTATAATCTTTGAGAAACCTTATTTTAAGATGTGATGTAATTGGTGTACATA
>JASCZW010013220.1:0-26280 GCA_034211315.2 Aedes japonicus
CTGCCACTTTTCGACGAAAACGATTAGGTTTTACAAACTTGTGCATGGGCAACTCATGTAAATAAGTAGATCAGCGGTGCACACAATCCTTCGGCGAAAGAACAATATTTGAACAATTACACCAGCACAATGAATCACTTAGATTGTTCAAAATTGCCTTGGATCACATGCCATCTGATCTGCATATTGATAAATATCGTGTACAATAAAACATTACAATGAGTTACATTTATTCCATTTGGCATTTAAATGTTTAAAATGAAATAAAAGATAACACAACTTGATTTTAGAATCACGCTGAATATTATTCACATTTCAAATATTACATCGAAGTAGGGTAGAACAGTACAAAACGCACTGGTGAGGTCGAATGACCCACTCAATAAATATGCTCAAATCTTCAAAGCTATAGTTTTAATCGAATGATAGTTTATCAATTTTTAAATAAAACAGCATAACTCATTGTTTTGTAGTACAATAAGGCACTAATAAGCCAAAATATGATCAAAATTGAAGAAATTGTCATGACTGTATCTCACATGTAAATAATAGTGTTATTAAAATAAGCTTTTACCATGCGTTAATATCCATGGTTTAAAATAAATTCACTTCACATGTATCGCACACAACAAAACTTCAAGAGTTCAGTATTTTCAAGAAAATTTAGACAAAACTATGCAAAACGAAAACTGGGGCAGAACGCACCGTGGCGTTTTGTATACATCTACACGCTTCAAAAAAGGACCCAGTGAAGCGGTTACGTGTGTAAATCCAACGTTGGGTATAAATAACTTACTTCTGGTAAAATTCTACCCAAAAGTCAGATAATTTGAACCCAATGGTAGAATAAATCACAACTATACCAACGTTGCTTCCTACACTTAACTGCTTCTTTGAGTACTTTTTTCTAAGCGTGTGTACAATAAGGAGTTGGCAACATATCACAACAATTTGCGCAAATTCTTTATTCTATTCCCATTGCTTGCTTGACTACCAAACAGAGCTAAGAGGAGTTGGTGATATGTTGCAACCTCCTCACTCTACACTCTGATTAGTAACTTTTTATAGACGTGTTTTCACATTTTACAAGCGGTGCATGCTATCCCAATAATGTGGTGCATCATGTCTTAGTGTTGTGGTGAGTCTTACCCCAATTTTGGGGTGCATATTGAGCAAATAAACAGGCGTTTTACCCCGAAGTCGTCTTGGAATCAAATTAGAAAAGGTTTAAAATATCATGAAAAATCATCGTTTAGAAATTAAATCACATTTCATTTACAATGAATGAATACATTTTAACGCATCATACTCAATAGCTTATTCCTAAATTTAAGCATCCATTCTCTAGTAATTCACGATGTTGCTTAAACGGTGCGTTTTGTACCATCCTCCCCTAAGTAACGCAAAGCACTCTTATTCCAATCAGCAAAAATAATGTGCCTACAAAACCAAATAAATTTAAAAATTGCGAAGAAGTAGATGCACTTCATCCGCGTTGGAAATATGGTGTAATTTAAAGTCTCACGAAGGCAATAAAGCTGTCATTCGTATAGTGTATGTACATCGATATGCTCGATCCCGTCTAATTTCCTGAATCCTGATGCAATATTCATTTTTATTTTTTGCTGTGTAGTTTTGTTGATGCATTTCAAACAAAATGGCGTGAACAGAATTAGGCTCGGTTGTGTACCGATTGAATTAACACAGAAAAAAATAAATAAGAAAATTCAATATTTCTTTTTATCTGTGAAGGTAGCTTTACGGTTTTATCAAAAAGAATTTAAAAATCACAACACGTGTCCAAAGATGATTTCAAATTCAATTTCATGTTCCAAATCACCGAGTTTCGAACACATTTGTGCGGAACGATGGCAACGAACGATTGATAACCGCCATGAGTCACATTCACCAGCTGTCACAATCAGATTAACAAGAACAATCTTTTTATTTCAATTTGAAGCAGCACGACGTAGGTTTTCCTTTTGTGAGCAGCATTTCTGTAGTTATCCTTCAAACGCTTGCATGCAAGGTTAATATGGAGAAATTTTTATATTGTTCTATCATATGAACTTTAACATTTTCAAAATTGAATATTTTGAATATAATGATGTATTTTCATGTAAAATTGTATGATCTTCCATTTGGAACCATTGAATGTAGGTGGTGTAAAACCCTTGGAAGATAAGCATCTGTAGTTATCCTCCTTACAACCTTACAATAGTCGGATATTTGAAGGATAACTACAATCCACTCTTATTATATCAGTTCAGAGTATTAATAATGCCCGATAAGTGAATTTTCATATTCTTAAGAATCTAGTTTTATGATCAAAGCATACTGGAAAAGTGGTTTCATAAACATTATAGTTAATTTGTATGGGCCATTTACCCGAGAAGTGACCCAACTTCGACGTGCGTTTGGTATACTTTTGAAGAAAGATAAAACCAGTAAAAACACCATGTGTGCATCAAAACAGAGTGCATGTACTTTCAACACTTTCTCTTAATATCTTTCATTCTAGCAAACATTACTGTCCACTCTTGGTGCCTCATGAGCAAACATCTCCTTCTACATCATAATCGTTACTCCACGCACGAAGAATACAATACATAACAATTAGAGTATGACCAAAAATGGGTTTTAATCAGATTTGCTTATAACACACTACAAACTCACTTTATCGAAACTGGAGACGCCTAAAAAGCAGAAGGTAGGTCCTGATGGTCAGGTCAATTACGCCATCGGAACAAACCTATAGTCAAGCGTCTCCACTCACTCTTGCTATGGTGTTTGCAGTGACCAATTTTCTATGTTAGTAGGGTAGGGCTCGATGGATCAGGATTCACCTTGTTAAGTGATGTGATCAAATAATATAGTTCATATAGTTCTGGGGACAAAACGGATAATAATAACCTGTTCACTCTGCGGGGTCCAAATGGATTGTGTTACGCTTTTCTCAAGGTATCTAAATAATACCTATCCAAACTCACCATGCTTGCCTCATATGGCATTTCAGGCAAACGAAAATAGCATCGTATCTCGAAATTAACTCCTCCAACCCATCAACATCGTCGCTACCTTTTTCGTTTTTTTTTTTCAGAATATCCACCTGCTCCGACGAATGTTTGATCAAAATTTCATCCGCCGTAGCCATTCTTGGCTCAACCGGCTTGCACCTGTCTACCAAACCTAACTTTCGGCATAGCTCCATGACTCTGGAAATCTTCCCGGACACTGCAGCAATTGCAGCTCCATATTTTTTTTCCTATCTTTTATCTCGCTCTCGCAAACTAACCTTGCTATTTCAAATTGATAAATCTCGATTGTTAGTGAATGAACATTGAATCGAACTCCATCAGATTGCTCACAGCTAGTAAGCATACAGACTGATGTGATTAAATTTTCAATATCTAGTACCGGCTCTGAGTTATATCAATTCTAAATGTTGAGGTAATGACTGTCATCAAGAATTATTCAGCATAAGCCCTTAAGGATCAAACTTGAATTCCTCCGAAAATAATTATTTTGTAATATCCTAAAACACAGCGGAATGCACGTCAAACTTGCTACAAACACCGCCTACTCTTCTCTCCGCATTCGCCACGTTATTCTGATGATAAATTTCAAAGAAGAGAGACGTGCAATGATTTAGCTGGTGTCGTCTCATTGATAAACGTTTGAGATTTGTAACCTCAACCTGGGGGTTCAGGAGCTTTGGAAATGAATCAGGATTGGGATCATAGACCTGATAACAAGCTATTTCCATGAGGCACCAGGAGTGAACAACAATGTTTTTGGCTAGAATGAAAGATGTGAAGAGAAAGTGAAAGTTCCGTCAGAGTGCGGCAGGTAGGAAAATTTAATGGATGTTTTTTTGAAAATTGAGCGAAAGGGCATGTATCCAATGGTACTCGAACCATGGACGTCAATCTTTGCCTAACATCCCACTGCGGGGTAGGTTGTAGCAACGGAACAAGTCCGCCACTTCAACAGGCAATAATTGACGCATGGAAAGACGCTCATGTACCACTGTGGCTTGTATAGTTATTCTAGCGAACTATTGTGTGCACTCTGTTTATTGATGCGCACATGGGAGAGGAACTCTCTCCAGGCAAAGATTGACTCTCTGTTAGGCAAAGATTGACGTCTATGGTTCGAGTACCATTAGATACATGCCCTTTCGCTCATTTTTCAAAAACATCTGTTATTTTTCCTACCTGCCGCACTCTGACGGAACTTTCAACACTTTCTCTTCACATCTTTCATTCTAGCCAAAAACATTGTTGTTCACTCTTGGTGCCTCATGGTGATGAGCGAACATCTCCTTCTACATCATAATCGTTACTCCTCGCATGGAGAATAAATAACATAACAATTAATGTAAGCTATTTCCGTTCAACTTTTCATTAGTGCAAATAAATTTGTTCGACCAACTACAATCTCTTTGAACTCCATGAGTGAATTTCTTCAGCTGATAATGTTCCCGTCAATTATTCTATTTGATTAATGCATCTCCTATGGCCAACTAACTTATCATCGTATTTTGATTTTCAAAGTACAACCAACCCTAACTACCATAAGCTCTCCCTATTCCAGACCGTTATCCTTCAAACACAGGTAGACGTAGATGATCACATACTTGAGCCAACGTGTACACACGTCTCCGGTTTCCGAAAGCATCAGCACCCGATGTCCTATCGTACATCTTATCCCTTCGTTTCTGGTTGACTTACTTCGAACATACGCACTTGTTGTTGTTTCAGAGAGATCCATTTCATCCACTAAGCGTTCCAGCCATTGTGTCTCCCGGTTTCGTAAAAACTGATTCAAGGAACAAAAAAAAAAGGATGCTAATCCGGATCACTCGTGTCCAACGGGAGGGTTGACCTAACGGATTGCCCACAACTAGACAAAAGACGCATTATCCTGCCTTGATTAGTAGCAAAACTGTAAGCTAATTTCCCCGATGATCGACGTGAGCAATCCCTGGCAAACGTGGCAGGTTGTGTGTATATTTTTCGTTCCTGGAAAAAAGGCAAATGGTTTGCCCTGGCTGCTAAGAGGATTGTTTATTTTTGTAATTATGCTTTCGGCCTGTCAGGAGTGCAAATATTTTAACGAATAATGATTAGTAATGAGTATCATCAGATCGTACATTGGGATTAGCACTTTGCGGGTGGTGAACTGAGATTTTCTGCTTGGTGGTGAGAATGGCGAGCTTGCTTCTGCTAACCAAGATTATGATTGTTTAACATCATTTGAATATTATTTTATTTTACCATGTCGCATAATTTGATCAGCTGACTATCCGTGGGAGCAGGTGAAATATTAATTCAATTAACGCACTGGCGATGGGCGCTTCGCCTTTGTGGGAATCGCGATACCGATCAGTGCACGATCCGAGAAAAAAACGGACCTAGGGTGGAAGCAAACGAACTGTTTTCGGAACCGTTTGAACTTGTGAGAAGCCATTACGGGCCAGGGTAAAGCCTTTATATGAAAGTTCTAGCATGAGTAAGCAGCAATCCCCGCGCTGGGCTGAACGATCTGAAGTTCCGCAATATTTTGACCAGCTCATGCTTTGGGTGGAAGCGCATTGTGGTTAGCTAGTAATTTGCTCGGATTTCCAGGAAAACATTTGGAAATTACTTTTCGATGCCTCCAGCGGGGTTTTTGAGCTGATAATGACAGGTTAGGGTATGAATGAATTGATGCTTGGATCAATGTTTTGAATGAACCTATTAGCAGGCAATGGTGCTCAGCTTAATTGATTGTTTCAAATTTGAAATAAGTGAAACTGAGAAATGATTTCTGAGCTTCGTGAAAAAAAAACGTGTGCCAGTGTTTTCATTGACAATCAGACCATGGAAACAAGGCACTCTCATTATACAAAAATAAAACTCATTTCATAACTACTCTGGTTTTATCAAATTCAAAGAATAACTATTGCTCCATCAACGTTGCGAATGTTTACCGACCATCTCCACAACTCAACGGAATCGTCCATTTAGTCTCTAATCGGAATCATAAAACAAATCCAACGAGAAATTAGTGCTCCATTCTAGAGACAGATAATAAATGTTCAGTAGAGCAGCATACATAGTTCCAGATAAATCGCTCCCATAAAGCAGGTGAAGCAAAAAATGACAACAGTTTCATAATGCTGTGCGTCGTTCTCATTAAAGTGGTTGACTTCGGGTCGTTTCCGAGGATAAGGGCTCCCCACAGTCGGGGCAGAGTAGTCTGTCGGACGAGTTGCTAACTAACTGACTCACTCACCGTTTTTATCGGCCTAGATAGCGCGCGAGTGACCACGGCCAACGGAACGTGCTCGCACACACACGACGAAGTCGACAACGTCGTCGGTTGGTAAATTAACCGAAGGAGAAGTAATGGCTAGCAATAACATAACATTTCCGTCTTATCAGCACAAGTCCATTAGGTTTGACCACTGGATGACAGTTTTATACGATATTTCATGGTGGATTAAAAATTGCGTCTCCTCCTTCCTCAACGGCGATGACGACGGTATGGAAGTGATCATCACTGATCTGGAAGGATCTGTGCATAGCATCGGGAGGGCATCAGCTTAATAGAAAGCTAAGGAAGGCATTGCGGCTTAATGAGTCGTAGAGTTGTGTTTCACACGAACGTTTCGATCTCATTCCGTTGAAAAAGAATGCAGCCAGTTCGGGTGAGGCGCTATCGCTTGGTGCTCCCACTCCCGACGACGTTTAATTGGCTCTACATGCCAGAACATGCCACCAAGAGGATTCCACAGAAAGGTCCGGTTGATAAGAGCTACTTTCGATTCCCCCCGTCCTGAGCAGTGATGGAACGAACGCATCTTCGTTTTGTAATAATTTCTGTATTTATTAAAAATTACAAATTAATGATAATATATAGCGGAGGAATTAAGTGATAACCTGCCGAGTGCTGTGGTAGCCAAATGGCTGTCCGATCGAAGTCACGCTATCGTAAAATTGCAATTTAATAGACCGGATTGGTGATTGCTTCTGGTCGATCCAGTTGGCCACGACGGATTGGCACCCGTGTGGTCCCGGAAAACAGGTTCCCTCTCTCTCTGGTGAGTGTCTTCATCAGCAAATCCGCTGTTTATCGGGATACCATTTAGCCACCAACGCGCATCGCATCGGAAAAAAAAGAGGCCATTGTGGTCGTTGCCGTATTCTTCGCCTTGGTCAAGGTGTTGGCGAAACAGGGGAATCAATTAAAGATTGAAAAGAAGCTCCAGCCAGTGCGCGGGAGGTAGGGTTTGGTCGAAGATCGTGTGTGGGCGTTTGATGAAGTGGTTTGTCTACCTCACGGTTGGTCCGAACGGGGCACGGCCGGTGGCTTATGGTCGCGCCACCACGATCGACGGTGGTAAAACATGGCATTCAACAAGTGGGAATGGCAAAAATGTGTATTATGCATAATGCCAGAAAACGGGTTCGAATGTCTGAGCGTTAAAATGGCTACTTGAGGCTTGGTGGGGAACTCGTACTGTTTTTGATTTTTCAGGATAGATGTATCATGGTGATTTTGTTTTTTTATATAATCTTCGAAATATAACAATAAAACTTCTTTCTTGGATGAATTTTAACAAAAGCGTAAAATTTCCCCTCGTTCAATTCCAAGTCAAAGGAGGTGTAAACAACAAAATTGTTTACAATCTTTTATGCGCCATACAACAATGTTTGCAATCTTCCATTCAACAGGCTAGATTCAGGCGTTATTTGGCTGAAATCTGCATTATATAATTCATTATTTTCTGCCAAATCAAGCATTCCCTTTATGTGCATTAGATAACGCAGTAAAATCAATGTTTCTTTTTATCTGAGAAATCCCAATAAGCTTACTACCAACCCTAAACTTAGTTTTTAGATGAACTTTTGCAGTTGTTAATTGAAATAATTCAACCATGCAAACTGATTTCGAAACAAGTTTGAACCTTTTTAAAATTATCAAAACTGTATTTGTAGTATTGATGGATTGTTTGCATGTAAAAATAAATAATCAATGTTCTTTTGTCCAGAAAGATAATTTAGACAGAAAGAGACATTTTCAGCCTCGGTTTTAAATTTTAGGGCTAATTTGTCTTCCACAAAGTTGTTTCTAATGATTATCTTGGAGGAAAGTATACTGTATATCGCCTTATCAACGAATTGAATTTCCAAACCATGATTTAGAACCTAGCAGATTGGCTGTCCTGCTTTTTCTAACGCTTGAAAAACATTTACCTTCTTGGAAAGGCAAAATATCCTGTAGGCACAAAAAAACGCAATCCAACAAACTTTACACATTTCTAAGCCTTATATTCAACCAATTAGATTTTCTCGAAAACTTGAGTTCACTGATTAACAAAAACAACTGATGGACCGAGGAATTTCAAACAATTTAGTAACCGAATCAATAGTTGCATTTACTAAAACACAGAAACATATCTGTTTCTGCTTTGAAATCACCAGAAAATTTTCGTCATAGCATGAAAAAAAATGAAAAAAAACGTATTGTTTTAATTCAAGTTTGAATTGTTGTTTGAATCAATCAATTGTTTAATTCCAGTTTTGTTCTCTTAGTTTAAAAAAAAAGAGAGCAACTTTATTTCCAGAATCCAGAATTCAGATTTTGGGTTTGACTTCATTGGAATTTTATGAGCTTTTGAAAAGTAAAGCCTGTTCACGTTAAATTTCGGACACCAAAATAATAGCAGCAAAATAAAAAACCACATAAATCACCGACTGTTTATTTCACAATTATAGAGTTATACTACTGTGTTAAAAAAAATAAGGTAAATTTTGTTATATTTCAAAAAATCTTTATTTAATCATCAAAATCTATTTCGTCCCTTCAAAGTAGTCCCCCTTTGATGCAATGCACTTATGCCAGTTTTTTTTTTTTTTTTCAATCCGCGAAGCAGGCCTTTAAGTTGACTTCCAGGATGCCCCTCAATGCGCGCAGCGATTCTCGTTGAATCTCTTCAATCGATACAAAACGGTGTCCTCGAAGTGGTTTATTGTGTATTGGGAATAGCCAGAAGTCACACGGAGCCAAATCAGGTGAATGCGGTGGTTGTGAAGCGATATGAGTCGAAGTTTTGGCAACAAACTCACAAAGAACGAGTGTTGGGTGAGATGGCGCATTATCGTGGTGTAAAATCCAAGAGTTGTCTGCCCCGTCTTTGGAGTCATTGTACCACTTATAAACATTTTTTTCGACAAGGCTGACTCACTGAACGCTTTCTGCACCATCCTCAACGTTTCAGCAGCAGAAATATCGTTCCGCAAACACAATTTAAGGGCATATCTTTGCTCAACAAATTCAGACATTGTGCTTTCGGCAATTGAAAGCACTTTTGGTCGTTTAGAAAACACAATCGTAAATAAACTTATTATGGAGGGAATGTCATGAAATGCCAAATATATGTCACTATCAAGCCTACCAACGTAAAACAAAAAAAATTGGACAATATAACGCGCAATTTTAAATTAAAAAGTCACCTTATTTTTTTAACACAGTTGTACCTACATTAGAAACAGTTGATTAGGATGCCGACCCTTCTTTCTGCAAAAGTCTCAAACTTTCTACGGTACGGTAGCCTAAGTTATGCCCGTCGCATTAATTTTTTAAATACCTAAAACTGGGTAGAACTTTAAAAAAACTGAGATAATTCAAATGAAGAAGTTATAGTTATGAATCAAATTTGTTAACATGAAAATAAAGTACTCAAAACATGTAGAAACATTGTAGAAGAAATTAATGGGCCACACCTTATAGTTTCGCCGCAGCTACCAATGTCCCACTTTTTTTTATTTCGTCCCACTGTGTGCCGAGACGATTCTCCTTTTTCTTTCGGAATCATCGGTACCATTTGCTTTCTTCTTGGTTCCGAAGAGTTTCCGCTTAACTAGGGCCCAGTACTTCTCTATTAAGCGAAGTTCTGGACAGTTTGGTGGGTTGGCTGTTTTTGGCACGTATTTGACCTCTTGTACGTTATACCGTTTCAAGACGGATTTCACATAGTGACAAGAGGCCAAATTGGGCCAAAACAAAGCTGTAGAGTCGTGGCTTCCGCTTTTGCAGAAATTCTTTCTCGTACACATCCTTATTGATAGTGCCTGTAGAGACAAATTTTATTCATTTTCGACCACAACTACATATGACCTGCCGAATCAAACACTGCTTTGGGGATTTGGACACCTTTTTTGTCTGGAAATGCTCGGCAACGGCGTTCCGTTACATTGTGGTATAAGAAACAATACCCGGAAGCTGTTTAAAGTCTTCGAGTACGTACGTTTCGTCGTCCATTATGATACCAAAAAATGTTTGCAAAAAATTGGTGTAAAGCTCCTTAGCACGACTTTTTGCAGTGAAATTTTGATTGTCCGCCCGGTTGGTCACCTTGTACGTCTTTAGTCCTCACCTCTCTTTAATTTTTTGTACGTATGATTTTGACTTCCCAACTTTGTGAGCCACATTTCGTGCAGAAAGATTGAGATTTTTCTCAATACTGGCACATTTGTTGGGAGCATACTTTTAGATTTGTTCCACTTTCCTTCCGATCCACAGTCAAGCGCTGGTCATATGATTTGCAAACACAAAACTCGGTACTTCTCGGTAGTTTTTAGTTTTTTGGCAAAATCACGAACCAAATCACAGCAAAATCACAAAATTTGGACTTGATTTGATGCCATTTTACTGAATGTAACAAGAATTTAGCTTTTCAGTGATCCGTGGAATAATTCAAAATCTACACTGAAAGAAATGTGTACGAAATTTAACGTGGACAGGCTTTACTATTGGCGCATTTTTTGAAAGTCGCAGACCAATTCTGTATGAACATGGTCTTGTAATTTATACCACTCTTCTTGAAGTTGCGTTTGACGATAGCCCAGTAGCGTTCAATTGGACGATGCTGTAGACAATTGACAGGATTGATGTTTTTCTCAACAAAATCTTCTTCATATTCTTAAATCCATTTTACTGTGGTTTAGGCGTAATGGACTGACGACAAATCAAAAGAGCGACCTTGTGCTGTTTTTATAACTGAGGTATCCTTTTCTGCATATACTCAGTTCGGTGAACTTCGGCGTTGATCGTACATTTAGTGCAGAATATCTATGACTTGGAGCCGCAGGAACAAATTTCCTACCATACAAGAACCTACAGGCCAAATTTCTCCACCTCGAAGGACTGCTAGGAGATCTTCAAATCTAGCGTTCCAAGAAGCATTCTGGAGTCCTTTCTTACATATGTTTCGTCATTTATTAATAATGCTTTGCTTTTTTTATGTAAGTGAGGTGCCAATTACACGTGGCTGGCTCGAGATAAATGGGTGATATCGTTTCGAAGGGGGTAGGCAGGTAACTTATTTATGCTAATATTTGCTCTTAATCGCTGTAACTGCCATCATGTTCTCGGTTCCTATAGCCTCATTCAGCCAGACGCAAATGGGTGACCAATAGCTTGCTGATCAAGTACAAGAACCTTAACCCGTAACGCTGGTAGATCACCTTTTCGTGGTGCGTTACGGGGTATCAGATCTACCACCGAACCCTAGTCCGAATTAATTCAAACTAGGGAACATATTTGTTTTTGTAGTCAAAGGAACGTATAATTGGCCTTATTACATTTTATGTCTTGTGAAAAGTGACAATACTCGGGTTGCGCCACCGAGGATGAGCTTGGAATAAAGAAAACATGGTTAGTCTTCATTTATGTGAATTCTTATTTTCTATTTGATGTTCTATAGTTTGAATTGGTTATGAATAGGGTTCTGATGCATGGTCACTATCGGAGTTATTGTTTGTTTTGTTTGCAATGAATCCGGTTTTGACTGATAAAGGGGCGCGCCTTTGAAGAGTGCTGTCGCTCACAAAGGGTTTAAATAGCGGAAACTTTCAATAAACCCTGATTCATTGCCAACAAAATAAACAATTACAACTGTAACAACACCGAATACTTCATCATTTCTCAATAAAGATGAAGTAACTCGACATGCACTAAACAAAGGCTACGGGATATACTACAATAGATCAAATTACTGGTCGCAGTGGTTTATGTCCCGAACAGAGAAAAAAAAGTACAAGAAGCATCGAAACAAGAGGATACTATAACTGGGACTCAATTTTCGTGAGGGGGGGGGGGGGGGGGTGGATTGTAATTTATTGGACTGGGAGATGTGATGACATTCATTGCTCATTCATTGCTCATTCAAACAAAGAAATTCGTAGATCTCTTGCATGCAGTGAAGATCACGCATTCCCCAAACAAAACAAACGCGACCCATCAGTGAAAATTCGTCTATTTCAATTGCTGTGTTGGTACTTTTTCATAAAAATATATGAAATTAAAATAGGTAACAGTTGATCTGGAAATGCTTAAATATCCTGCTCCATGGATTATAATCGATGTGTTCTGATCAAATAAACTTTCGAACTATTTTTGCGAATCACCCAAACTTAAGGAGATCAAACTATAATAAATTAATTTAACAAATTGAGGCATACATTTCAAACAACGATTAAGGTTTTTTTACTCACAATTTAAGTTCGCCTTTTCTTCACACTCGGTAGACTGAAGCTCCTGCTGAATTAACACTTAATAAATTTCTTTGTCTTTTCCATTTTACTCATATGCTCTATTTACAATTCGTAAACCGATACTAACATCAACTCCGGCTTAGAGCTCTAGGCAAGGAGCTTACCCGGGCAACTATTTGTTTCGTGTCAGTATGCGTCCTTTCTGTTCTATGTCAAATTCCACCCTTAAATTTTTTGTCTCGTACTGTACTATTTTCAGTGTAATTACCTGCGCTAATAAACTTAACTCTCGATTGCTTTCACAACTCAAACACTATTTGGGATCCCTCTTGAACACTTCCAAAATAAACTTTACAATGTATGATTGTGCCTATTCCCCAAACGTCTTTGTTTTGTTGTGTTCTTTCATCGACTACGTTTGACGGTTTTCCATCTCAATTTATTTCTCTTTCTTTCTCTCATTTATCATCTCTGTTCATCTTACCTCCCGCTGTCATCTGACACTACGACGCGTCAGGGCTGTGTGACCAGTGCTGCCAAAACATAATGAATGAGTGATAAGTGAAGCTTACACTAGGAAAATTATAGCAAACAATTCGAGCATTTCGAAATTTTCAATCACAAGGTTGTTACTGATTTCACAATAAATCAGTATTCTAGATGAGAGCTTGAAGTCACATGTTCACCCTTTGAATTTTAATACTTTTTCGATTCGCGGCATCTTGAAAACGATCACTCCTAGGGTTGCATGTTGATAAGAAGGATATTTTCAATTTCCAACATTATAATTGATTACGTGCTTCATGCAAGCACAAAAACATGATTAGTTAAATGGACCCCTGTCTATCGAAAGTCCAGGAGCTGATGTTGATGTCAGGCTCAGTTCTGTGCGTGTGTTTGTGAGCGTATCATAAGCGTTTATTTGCGATACAACCCTTACACTTATTCATTCATTCTTAATTGAAATAACAGATGCAAATCGAGAACTTTGAAAGTGTTGCATTGCTCTCTAATCAAAACTTTTCTGATCAGCTTTATTAATGAAGATTCTATTCAAGAATAGCAATGGTGTGTCGTAAGTTCCCCTTCCAAGTGCTATCATAACTTTTCACTTTTGTTCAAGGTTCTTTACCTCAAGAAAGGTTTTTTTTTTAATTTAAAATTATACACCTACACGCTAAGTTGAAAATAGCTACACAGAAAAAAAAAATAATTCATTTTAGCAAAGGAGACGTAAACAACAAAATTGATTGCAATTTGTCATGCGCCATACAACAATGTTTGTTTTCTTTCATACAACAGGCTAGATTCAGGCTTGAGCCAAATATCTCAAGTTTACATAAAATATCCCATTATTTTCTGTCAAATCAAGCATTCCCTTTATGTGCATTAGATAACGCAGAAAATTCAATGCTTCTTTTTTTCTGTGTATAATTAGATATTTATTTTATCTAACCTTAGGTATTGTTGAGAATACTCAAAATATCGGTTAAATTAACCGATTAATAATATAACTACTGACTACTGACTACTGACTACTAACTACTGAATTACTTACATTTGGGAATTGTTTGTTGTCAAATATTGGAAGTTATGATTAACCCAAAATTGAATAAACTTCTCATCACTGAAGCAACGCCATCTTCATATTTTTGCAATCGAAAACGTAATTATTTTTCTTATAAATCTCTCAATTAATAATTTATTCACGTCCAAATATACAAAGGAAGAACTTTTGCATTCTTTTTTTTTATTCTAGCTCCGACGGATCATTGTGTACCAAAGTGAATCCCAAGGTGCAATTCGGCATCAATGTTTGGTTGATGCAGAAAAAATATTTCTTTGGTGGAGGAATCCATGTACATAATTCAAACGTGAGGTTAAACGTCGTCGAAGGCGCTCTTGGAAAGTGATCTTTCGAACTGTTTAAGCAAATTATTTGGTGATTAAAAAGCAAAACATTGTCGATAATGACGATACTGACCAAGCCCCTGCAATTTAAAAAATATCCAAAAGTTATTATCAATTTCAGTTCAAGATACTACGATATTCCATACTCTTTACTGATACTTCTTTTTAATACAAAAATTAATTCTGTAATACATTAGAATATTTGAAACATGGAGAAACCTCCATGAGTGATGAATTTGAAATACTAATCCGAATGGAAAAATTGTTAAATTGCATGTCATTTTTGAAGCATTCTGTAAAATAAAACTAAAAATAAATACCCAGTTTGAGTAAAAACGAAACGAAAATCGGTGATATTTGGCGATCATCTTCCTTCAATACTATTACCCAATATAAGGTAATCTGTGTAAACGCATATTTTAGGTATGAGCACTTGTGAGCGATTATCGGTGCTTTTTAACAATCTTAAGGTATTCTCATTTTAGCGTGCACACTAGAACAATTGTCAAAATTAATTTGGTAGAAATGGCAAAAATTACTTCAAGGGTTTACTTGTCAGCTGCATACAAGGCTTAAAGCTTAGTATGCAGCTGACAAGTAATGACTTGAAGTAATTTTTGCCATTTTTACCGAAGTAATTTTGATAACTGCTTCAGTATGGGTGAAATGTCAATTTCTCTTGCGGAATAATCCAACTGAATATTATTCCGCAAGGACAAGTGACAGCACCATTAAGATTACCTGGACAGACGTTACTAACGTTACGAAGTTTTTCTTCCTTGTCTGCTGCATACAAGGTAATTGATTCCGGCAGTAAAAGCATTTCTTGACCATTACTTGTCCTATCCTAATGCACATTACTTTTGAGCTGCATACAAGGCTTAAGCTAGGAAACCCTCCTGAATTCATCACTAGGACATTGAAAATGCCCACACCAACAGTTCGAGATGCAAAAAAACGAAAAAATGAGCCTGGGAATTTAGAAGATCGTAAAGGAAGAGCCAGAAAAGAGTTGCGAGGATAAAGAGGCAGGAAAAAGAACCCTTAGAACCAAAGTAGACTTCGTCAAATTAATCGGTTAATCAAAATTCTAGACGTTCAATCCGAAATAATCGAAAATCTACCCCAAATCAGTGCGAACTATTTTATATGAGGATTAAGGATTATGTTCTTATAAATTTTCAAAAAAACACTACCTAAATGACAGGATGAAAGACAATCGATACCGGAAACCAAATATTTAGTTGAAGTAGTTCCACAGATAAAAATAATGAAAACGTTTAATTCCAGCCAAAGGGGGTTTAAACATCGAAATTGTTTACAATCTTTCATGCGCCATACAACAATGTTTGCAACCTTTCATACAACAGGCTAGATTCAGACGTTGTCTGGCTTAAACTTACCTGGAATATCCCATTATTTTAAGCCAAATCTGGCATTCCCTTTATGTGCATTAGATAACGTAGAAAATTCAATGTTTCTTTTTATTTGTGTTGGTAATGAGTTATCGTACAGTTTAGTAAAACTATCATATAAAACGACCACCAGCTTTCGCCGAAGGGTTCGTGTAACCGTATGAATATAGCCAGATCAGACCAACCAGCTTCGGTGATGGTTTGGGTGGGAATTACTGCTTCCTATAAAACCCCTTTATTTAATTGAGAAAAATTAACGTCAGAATCAATCAATCAGTCTACCAGAAGCTTCTAACGAACACTGTAGCACCATGGACACGTACATATTTTGGTAAGAAAAAATTGACGTGTCAACAAGACTGGGGACCATGACATGGAGCAATAAGGACGCTGGAACTCTGTAACTGGCTTTTTCCGGAATATTTGACGAAAGATAGATGACCTTCCAACTCTCCTGACCTGAATTACTTCGCCTGGGCCATTCTTGAATTCAGAGCCTGTACTTAGCCACATAAACATCGTTGGTTCATTTAAAAGCCTAACCAAAGCCTGGGATACTATATCTATAGAGTAACTAACGTCCATTGTCGATGATTACGCTAAGCGATTGAAGGCGTGTGCAGTAGACAGAGCAGGACATTTTGAGACATCGGTGTAAATATTACAATCTATGTTAGTGTATACAACGATCGTGTAAAACACGATCAATAGAGTTATGACTAGAAAGGTGAACATGGATAATATATCCTCAACCAGTACATCAGCCGGCTTCGGTGGTGTAGTGGTAAGCGTGACTGCTACTTGGCACCCCAGTGGATCTGGGTTCAATCCCAGTCGACATCGGTAGTTTTTCTGAGGCGAAAAAATCTGGTCACGTCTTCCTTCGGAAGGGAAGTAAAGCCGTTGGTCCCGGCTGATATTCATGAGTCGATAGGTAGGGTCCAGATGGTGGAGTCGTCTCCCTCGTGTCAGTGATTGTCACCATGTGAGGAAATGTTCATGACGCGAAATTACAACATATTCATGAAATCTGTTTTTCTTATTTGGAAGAACCAATCATTTCTTGTGTGACAAAATCACGTATTTCTTACGTATTTCTTATGAACAAAATTGAAAGTTCTCATATATGAGTAAACATTTATTAAAACCGTCGCACTCTCAATCTACTATCGACTTACATTAAACCTGGATTAAAGTCTTCTCTTTGTTTTGAACATTAAAACTCTTCATTCCTGATGAGAGCACCAGTACTTTTAATTTTATCAAAACGAATCACATTTTTTGTCTACTGGAATATAATGACTGATGCCCTGCCCTTTGGTTCCGAAAGGGGTATGGGCGCGTTCTGTCGAGTCGGTCGTGGCAGATTTCATGTGTGAATCGGCTGCCCCATCAACGTTCAAAAGTGCCTGAACCAAATGGACAGCTTGTAATGATCACTTGAAGATGCGATGGGGGATCATTACCCTGTTATTCCCAAATGAAGCACGTTGTAAAACGTTTCTTGTTTTCTATAACCAAACATGATGGAATTGAGTAAACGAGCGAAAACTCAACGGGAATGATCTCTCATATGCATCCGTCGAACCATTCTGAACGGCCGTAGTGAGAATATCACCATGAAAATCTCACATGCACATAGCTTGTTACCAATCACTAATCCCTTTTCCTTTCTATTCTCTTCCCTATTCTATGACCACGAGCAATATCATATCGTCATCCTAAAGTCAGTTCTTAAAATGCAGTAACATCGAGACAACACAGAGCAATCAAGAACGGTATAAACCCTAACCAATTTTACTTTCTGACAAATTTTCTAACACAAGGTAAGCAATCAAATGACCATTACAAAATATACTGAATATCATCATATCGACACAATATATAACGGGAAAAGGGAGGGACCATCAGGGCACCCAAGTGAAACGATTTGGATAGGGAGCATGGGACTGCCTCCTCCCTATTGTTAACATTTTGTGGAACGAGGGCGGGCTCTTCGACCCCATCTATTGGGTTTATTCTGTCAATCGAGGGCTCGACTCTAATGCTGTATGTGTGAACTTGCTTTTGGAAGGAGACTCTCTTCCCTTTGTTTGCGGGTTTCGCGAAGTGTCTCTGCTTACGGGCCTGCCCAAATGCTTTTGGCCCTTCATACAGGAGCTTGAAGATCACAAACAACAGTAGAATCCTGATCAAATCGTTTTTCAGATTATTCCACTGCTATGGAACCTTGCTACAATAAATGGTAGTATCTCATCATCATCATCATCATCATCATCATCATCATCATCATCACTGGAATGTAATGACTGATTCATTAACAATGTCACTATATTAGCCTAAATATTAACAGTAAACTGAACAATTAAATTTTGTTGTGTCACAATTTGCGTCTTTGTAAAAAAGTACGCTGGAATATTCCGCCCAAAGTCTATGCTTAACGATCAATAAAGAACGATACTCAATGCGCTGTCTATAATTTAAAAATTCATGTTTCAACATTGAGAATAAATGGTTTGCATTCTCATCTGAAACTATTACTTTTGAATTCAATTTACCTTCAAGTACAAGTACATTAAATTAGGGTATGTATGCTTGAGTTAAAGTTGCAAACTCATCACATGATTACTATCATCAATTAGCACAAATTCCTATGATCTCAGCACAAGGAGCCACCACATAAAGTGATTACACCCATTTTCTTACCTATAGTTTTAATACCATTAATAACATTATTAAACTCTCGACGTCGCAAAGTACCGACATCGATCCAGGAAGCTGAAGGTAGCTTCTATTAAACCACTTAAATCTTCATAGCATTTCTCAATCAACCATGCATACATACAATACCTAATTACCATCGTCGTCACATACATCATCATCATCTCCGTCATCATCATCATCATCATTAAAATCACCTTCGTCACCGACTTCAAGCCACATACAAAAGGTCGAGCCTTGTCATGTCTGATCATCAACAGCTCATCCAGTTGCCTTCAGTAGCTTCCATTCGCCGTCATTGTCATCATCGCCCCGCTATGCAAAAGGCTCTTGATATCGGGTTATGTCTAAATTACTGCCGTCAGCGATGTTGTGCCCCCGTTTGTTCACACTTTTCCAACCCACTTTGCCTTGGCTGGGTTGGTTGATGCGATGAGCCTTCCTTGTTGCGCCAGACCAGTCAGCTCTTCTATAAAATAATTGCATACTAGCAATCGGCGGAGATGCGCGGGACAAACTGCATTAACAACACAAACCCATACTCGAACCAGCGAACAAGCAAGAATGATAAATAATGCAGTAAATTAGCATTTAATTGAATTTGCATAAACCGTAACAAACAGGTGTTTGATTAATCATATCACGGTGAGGAGAATCGCACCCTCTTTGAGTACAGCCTACTGGCGATGGATTTTCTTAAGCTCTTGTTCCCCTCCACAGAATGTTCTACTGGCAAGCAAGCGGTGATTTTTCATCCGTCCACATTTGAAAGGTGCGAACGGTTAAGAGTTATTTGTTTAATTTTTCAACACTTTTGTTACAGGTGACGCAATGGAGCTGATGCCTCAGTCAGAAGTAATTTACGTTCATTGTAATGAGTCTCTCTATAGGATCATCGTTGCCAGGTGAGATGGTTTTCAAGCCTTCTGTCTAGCGTTTGTTCGAAAATGAAGCCCACCACGGATCAGAAAAGCTGGCAACCGAAGGCAATCAACCCAATACCCTCGACATGACCTTGACCAGCTGGCACGATCAATCCGCAGCCATCAACCTTAGAGATGATTTATTATCATTCACACATTCACCTAACCAAATGATCAAACCGCTCTGTCTGCTGCAGGCTCCATTACTGCTGTTTCTGCTGATGGTCGGACATTTGTTATTCCACTGGATTTTCGAGGCTGTTTATTTGTTTACATTTTTATTGAATTATTTCTCCACTAATGACCAATGGGCAGAAAAGTACATACGTGCATTCCCAAACCAGCAGGCACGCAAGTCTTGGCGAAGATTCGTCATCCATCTTCGCTGCCGCGAGTGGAACCCTCGGAATGAGAAACGGGGCTCAGGCAATGAAAATTGATTGATGTCCATCAGCTTAAATTAAGACGAGATGAGAATGAGAAATGAACGCTGTCTAGTCTACTGGAAGGTAATCGTCCAACGTGTGCGAGCAGCAGGTCACCCTCCGGGGATCAATGAAACTGATCATGTAGGTATACAGTTTCGGGGAGGTATAATCGTGCCCAAATCCAGTTAGGCGAAAATCAACGCGATACGCACGCATCTTTCAAAACCCCCGTTCTTGCTACAGGTGAAAAAGGACTTGAACCTTAAACAAAAACGTGCTGTTAGGGTGGCGGAAACTACCCTGAATGCGAATATTGATGAACACATCAAGCGGTATTAAGACAAATGGGGCTTTCTTCGTAAGTTGGTTCGTAAAACATATCCATAAAACGGAGACGTAACTCCCGAAGAAGGGTCTATTGATTTATCGACTTCTTTATTTGATGCAGTGATTTTCCACGCTGTGTTAAACTGCACTCTTCAAGTTGGCCGGGAGGAAAATATGTGGAAGGTAAAGATTGGTCTATTAATAGCCACCGCCAGTGTGACGATCAATGAATCGCCGGTTTGTGCGGTAAGTATCCACACACAAATTGTAATAAATTTTACTAAATGAATTCTTTCACCCTGAGAAGTAATGTGCCCCGGCGAAACTGAAGTACCAAATATAGACGACCAGGAAAATGGAATTCTTGATGCAGTTCCGAATGCTGTATTTATTGGATTGGGTCAGGATTAATGATTCATGTGCGCCGTTTAAGTGGTAGGGATGCTCCGTTTTTTTTAAATCCTTTTTTTATGAGTCGATCAATCATACTGACGCTTTACATTTGACATACAAAGAGTATTTGGTAATTAGAGGATGAATATTGTGGAACTTTTTAATGTTAAAAAAATCTAGTACGGGAACTGGAAAAAACTGCTGACGTTAGAAGTGTTAGTGTACTAAAAGTTGCGTATGAATAAAACAAACACAACATCATTTGAGAAACGACCACATGGAGTACTTGAAAAAAAGCAGTGCGTCCAGATTTGATGCAAATCAATAAAAGTTAAAGAAATAACGCGTTTAAATCATTGGATAATTACATCAAAATTGAAGGAAAATATCTCAACCAACATGAAAAGTCTTCGTAAGGAATTCCGCTAACCGGTACGACCTAAAGAATTGCAACAATCTAATCGGCATACATAGCGTTTTCTTGAAAAAAATTTTGTGGGGGGATGAAAACTACTGTGTCCATTGATTAGAGCTTTACCTGACTTTACCTACTTAACCCATAAATAATACCTTCAGAAGATTCCTAAGGATTGTTTGATTTAATTGAGTGATTTTGAAGTACTAACTATGAGCCAACTACTAAAAATTTATACTTTTTAGGGAACATCTAGATCTTTGACGGATACATTGCTATCTGTTGTTCAGTTTAAGGTTCTGGCAAAACAAAAATACAGCGTTAGTAACATGGAAACTTAAAACTCATTAATTATCTGTTAAGTCTCTAAACTCTAAACTCTAAATTACAAATGCTAAATGATACGCGTCAATCAAGTAAGTATTGCTCCATTACTGTATTTAAAGTTGTAGTGCTATCTTGATGATACTTACATAGAGAAAGATTATAACGGGATCTATTGTATGTACACGAAAAGCAGCTCTCAACATTGCGTGTGTACAATAGCTACTTCATAGGCTATAGAAGCTCTTAGTTTTTCCTAAAGTATCGATGTTCAAATAGTTCCATACGGGGAAATTTATCGGAAAAATATAACTAAAGTGATGTTATGCATTGAGCAAGTGAAGTACAGAAAATTAGTGAAGTGCTTCACGAGAAAAATCACTCTGAAAATTGTAAGCCCAACTGGCCAAAAACTGCACTGGTAAGGGAACGTCCATTAATTACGTCACGCAAAAATTGACTTTTATATCCCCCCTCCCCTTGTCACGTTTTTTGTATGGACCTTCAAATTTTTTATATGGATCGTCACGTTTTCCCAAACCCCCCCTCCCCCCTTGCTGCGTGACATAATTAATGGACCTTCCCTAAGAAGCAGTGTTGCCACATTTGTGTAATGGTCAATCTGTATTTTCGCATCCAAAAATCTTGTTATCTGCTGTTTTCAGATTTTCAACAGCCAAATACTCTTGAAAATCTGTAAAAAATCTATAGTGTTCATTTAACAACTGTTTTGGGCCCGTTCACTAGTTGAAAAATAACTAATATGAATCAGATGATGCGTAAGTTTGCGTGGACTAATCGTCAAAAAATCCATGGTTTGCAAAGAGCATGTATATTTGATTGTAGTAAAAGGTGTTTTGATCAAAATTTGGTCGAATTAAACTTGACGCATTTCCTTTCATCGTGCATTTAAAATTTTTGCACTCCCCTCATTTTTAAGATGTGTGCGTGCCTCTATTTTGATTAAGATTAACACTTCAGTTATCAAAATGCCGTCGAAGAAAGAGAAGCAACGCATCAACATTTTGCAAAAGTTTGCCATGCACGCATGGCGAAAATCCAAAGTACTCTCACGCTAAGTTGGCGAAATTGTTGAATGTGGCTAAATCGACTGTTACCAACGTATTAAAAGTGTTCGGTGAATGTATGTCGACAGCCAGGAAAGCTGGATCAGAGGGGAAATCAATAGCCGGAGGCCACAGCGACGACAAAAAGAGTTGCCCGCTGTTTCAAGTGGAACCCCAACCTCTCCGTCCGGTATGTCCCGAAGAAGCTGGGAGTGGCGCCTTCAACTGTCTGGACTGTCGACTTACAAGAAAGTTGTGACTCCAAATCTCGACAAGAAACAAAACACGTCGGCCAAAGCACGATCCCGAAAGAACGATGCTGACAAAGTTTGATTGCATGGTACAGGACGATGAAACTTCAAGGTAGACAGCTTTCTGGACAGAAATTTTATACGGCAACCGGACGGGGAAAGGTGGCAGATAGTTTCAAGCATACAAAACTGTGAAAGTTTGCGAAGAAATATCTGGTGTGGCAGGCCATCTGTACCTTGTGGCTTAAAGAGCAACGCTTACATTGCGACCGGAACCATCAAACTGCCTTTCCTGAAGCGACACAATTGTTCCGTTCTATTTTGGCCGGATTTGGCATCTTGCCATTACGGAAAAAAGGCCATGGAGTGGTATGATGCCAAAAACTTTCAAGTGGTTCCCAAGGACAAGAACCCTCCCAACATGCCAGAGCTCCACCCAATCGAACAATATTGGACCATCGTTAAGCGGAACCTTAAGAAGACTCAAAAAGCTGTTGTAAGCGAGAAACAGTTCAAGTCAAACTGGCGTTCTGCGGCGAATAAAGTGGACAAGGAGACTGTACAAAATCTGATGGCAGGTGTTATCCGAAAGACCCGGCAATTTGCATTCGGTAAAAAGGAAGCTTAGCAGAATATTTCTACTGTACTCTGTATTAACTGAACTTGAAAAGAAAAAGAATTTGACTAATTAATAAAATCTCACATTGATGTTTGAGCAAATTTTGATTGGAATGATGCATCAGCTTTTAAAGTAATGACAAATTCTCAAAATTACTTCCAGTTATACTTTAAATACGAAAAGTACTCGATAAAAATTTAAAATATATATTTAATTCAGTTTAAATACCTTGAGTTCAATTAAATACATATTGATTACACTTGAATACCATTAAGTATCGATTGATCGATGTAGAAGAAGATGTTCGCTCATCACCATGAGGGGGCAGTAATGTTTACTTGAATAAAAGATATGAAGAGAAAGTGTTGAAAGTCCCGTCAGTGTACAGTAGGTTGAAAATAGAATAGAAGTATTGAACATTGATCGAAAGGGTATGGGTAAAGTAGTACTCGAGCCAAGGACGTTAATATTGCCTAATATCCCACTGCGGGGTAGGTCAAGGCATGGACGAATCCACCAGCTCAACATGCAAAAAAACAGGCTGGGACTGATATGCGCTTATTTAACAATCGGACATACAACAAAACCGCATATCAGTTTCGCTGCTGTTTTTTCGCAGGATAATAAAATGGTAGTTTCTTCCGATAAATGTATTGAACACACCTTTACAGGGTTAAAAATATTCAACCATCATGAGAAACATAGTGTATTACGAAAAACAGCAGATTCATTGCTGTTTTCTCCACTTGATGGTTTTTCATTTAGGACTGATATGCGTTTTGCGGCAGTGTAGCAAAGCTACAAAGAGAACTTTCTAAAGACCATTCTAATGGACTGGGTAATTTTCAAGAAAACAAATGGTATTTTAACATCTTTTGCTAAAAAAAACACTGGAGAGAGATGGGAGATGGATCCATTTTTTTCAGGCTCAAATTTTGTGTTAAGGGTTGTTTGTACCAAATTCTGGACAGATTAAATTTGGAATAAAACAAAGTTGCTGCTAGTTCAGCGCAAGATGCATTTTTTAATCATTTAATCGTGCATTATACAATAACTTAATTAGGTTTCATAAAGAAACTACGAACTTTTGAGTTTACCTAGCCATATGGGTCTGTGAAGACTTCTCTGCAACCGATCTAGCTGCTTTTTTCTAATATTTTCGATATTTTTCTATTGTTGTACACGGCCATCCGTTTTCACTTAGTTTTATGTCAGTTTTGACTCACTTTCGTCTTTATTGAGTAACTCAAATTTGAGTAAATGTAACTGGTATTAACATGTCGACAAAACAAAAACATCGACTCAAATCAAATGGATGTTTTTGATTTGTCGGCTTGTCAACCCCAATAAAATTTACTAAAATTTGAGTAACTCCACTTCTTGACGAAAGTGAGTCAAAAACGACTCATAACTGAGTTAAAATGGCTGGCCATGTAGCTTGTAGTTTATATTGAGAGAGTGCTCTCTTTACGAGAGCCCACTACCGCTCGATAGGTCGCAACTCCAAGCAGTTAGGTGGATTCGCCTACAACATGGACTCCATTTACTTTATACCATTCCAAATCATTTTAAATCTTTTAAGTGTTTCAAAGCAGTTTTAATTTCGTTTGTTTCTGAATTTTATGTTGGGTAAAGTGAATACAGCTGGCAATGCCTTAAATCATAAGATCAGGAAAGAAAACAGCACAAAGACTGTATATAATAACAAATCGATCAAATGGGATGAACTTGCATCCATGACTAGACCCAATTTGGTGCTTATAGACCAATATTTCATCCATATCTCTCGAACGTTTCTGACCTAATAAAATGAGTTGTATTGCTTTTCGTGATACAAACTACCAAACGTCTTTTTAAACGTATCTAAGCAAGTGTATAACTAACTAAATATCGCTGACAACTAAAATAGAGTTATAATAAAAAATTCAATCGACCGAGGCATATTAGGCTGAGTTAACGGACACATACCCTACCAAAGAAATGGACACAAGTCCATGTATTCTTTATTCCTAAAGAAGGAAAAACAATCACAAATCACATCAATTTTTTAGACCAATAAGTCTTACATTTATCATACTTCAAGTAATGGAAAAAATAATAGACGAGTAAACAAAATCAGAATATCTCCAAATGATTCCCGTGAACAGATTTTAATTTGCTTATCAAGCAAATAAATCTACAGCAAGAAAAGAATTTATTCTCACCGTATTTTTTTAATAAGAAGGTGCTTTTAATTACTCGTCTGTTAAGTCTATGGAATAATCAATGGAAAAACGTAATTTTGATCCGTGTAATAGAGTTTGAATTATGAAAATGTTAAATAATAAAGAAGTGTCTACTGAAATGGAACAATCCTCAATAACAATAAGACCCACTAGAGGGTGCACTCAAGGAGGGGTACTGTCACCAGTAACTGTAAATGTCATTTCGTGCAATTGGATAAATTTACCGATAACTATGTTCAAGAGCAGAATTCATGAATATGGTGTATGACAAAATTGAAGATCTTGTGCATCTTGTCCTAACTGGTATATAGAAAGTGTTATTCACTGTTATATTCAAATGATATTCATTGATGAATCACGTTAAACTCTCACGTCTTAGGTTTAACAGTTAGAAACAATACATTGTGAATCAAATTTATGAAACTAATCAAGCAGCACATTTTTTGAATACGCGCTCATTGTGAAAATCAGCTTCTGGAACGAATTGTTGGCAAATTTAGAGAATTGGGTCGAAATGACTATTTACAGCACTGACTGTCACCCTTAAAAAGAGACGATCTTCCCAATAAATTAGCAGAAAAATTCTTCGAATTTATCGGTTTTGCTGATTTTGAGGTCATAATAGTTCGAGAAAAGTTTGAAAAGTGTGACTAATGATGGATCCATCTACAATATTCGACAATTGTCAAATATATTAAAAATCAATTTTAGTTTAG
>JASCZW010013221.1:0-26274 GCA_034211315.2 Aedes japonicus
CCGGCCGCTGCATCTACTTTTAAACTTCCTTCTACTGGCAGAACTCGCTCGTAACAGAGCGCACTTATCCCGCCGACGGTTGCGACTCCATTTTTGCCTTCCGGGAGAGGCATGCCCACATGGTCTCGTGCACCGCGGCGGAGGAGAAAATTCGTGTATAATATGGTTCAAAATAGAACAAAACATTGGTCAGTGGCATTTTTCGGCTTTCCACCCGCAACAAAAACAACATCACTGAAACCAATCCCAGTCATAAAACACACACACGAACCCTACAGAGAAGAAGAATTCCGAGCGCTCGCACTTAACCACCATCAACATCATCATCATCATCAACACCATAATGCGGCGCAACAGCATATGTAGTGTGGCCCTCCGCTGATGCTCAGAAGTGAAGCAAACTATAGAACCATCATAAGCCTGCCCTAGTTGTCGGCTGTATCTGTGACTGACGGTGATTCACGATGTTTAAATTTAGCAAACGGCCAAGCGCATCGTGCGATTTTTCCCCATTTCGTGATAAATTGTGTTTCCATGCAGTGCTTTACTTTCGCGGCATGTAACGAGGCACGGCATGCTTTGGTTGGGCACCTTCTCCTGACCTGACTTCCATTGGGGTTTCCACAGAGGAAAAATAAACACGTGTTGATTTTGGGTCCGGAGATGTCGTGGTGGGGATTGCTGTGAACAACTGAAACCAACATGGGTTGGCCTATGAGGTAGGGCATTATGTTTCATATGCAGTGTTTAGATGAAGAAAAGTACTAATCAAAGTTGAAGTTAAATGGAAAATACTAATTTTTATTCTCATTTCTAGTTACAGATATTCCACTCAAACTTTCTAGGGTTAATCAAAGTTGGTTTTTCTATTTTTTTTAACTGTGCGTCTCCATTAAATGCTCTACGAATTTGGTGTTAAATGAGAAAATAGAGAATTCCGCAAAAAATGACTTTTTCATTTGTACTAAAGGATGTCTCACGACAAATTGCAACACGGAAAAGGCTGTAGAAAATTACCCATTGAGTATTTTCGCTTAGTAGAAATTTTAGTAGAAGTAGTTAAGAGTGTTTTTGTAGTTGTGCATCACCCGAAAAGCAACATTGCGAATTTATATTGCGCAAGCACCTAGAGAATCCTCAACTCTCAAATCGGGACATCGGAAAACAACTCGGAATCGTGCAATCAAGTCGTGAGTCGTGTGATTAAACGTTACTATGAAACTCTGAGCATCAAACGGAAGGAGAAATGCGGTCAGAATGGATGTTTTATTAGTGATCAGGATCACGAACGTGTCATGAAAGCGTTCAAGCGTGTGGAATCCTCAAACTACCGCTTGAGATTATCCGACGCACTGGAGCTGTTGTAGTCACGCCTTACCTGTGGGACTGTCTGTGGACGTGTGAGTGTCCAGGGCTGCCAGATACTTTTATAAAATATTTGTATCTACTTGATAAAAAAGCCTGTATTTGTCTGTATTGAAATAAAAATGGAAACTTTGAATAATATTATTCTTTTTAGGGGTTTATATACGTTTTTGAGTAGTTTAACTTTATTAACTTAAAAGACACGTTAGATTTACATTAACTTACACTCATAC
The DNA here is from genome assembly GCA_034211315.2 of Aedes japonicus. Classification (NCBI taxonomy): domain Eukaryota; kingdom Metazoa; phylum Arthropoda; class Insecta; order Diptera; family Culicidae; genus Aedes; species Aedes japonicus. Next base: position 1,599 of record JASCZW010013221.1, read on the forward strand.
ATAGTAATCAAGATGCAGTTTTGAACTTAAACAAAGTATAAGAACATAAAAGATTGCTTCAAACAATTTACTCGTTTGCACTTTTGTTCCCATGTACATATTATCTAGCTCGACACAGCTGTGTGGTTCTATTTCTATAAAACCATGAAGTTTGTTTTTGTTCACGTATTCAGGTTTTATAAAACAATACAGAACAGTTTTCAACAGTTAGGCGGTTTGATTCCTCGTGCAGCTTGTAAATTTGTGGATTTTCCGATTGGAACAATTTGTTCAGATTGTTGATTTTCGGAAGTGCAAATAACAAAAATTCCAGGTAGATATGCGTGGCTGGGTTATCAAGGACATCATATGCTTTATTTTTCTGAGATTGACGTGCGTCAATTCTGGTGTCTCCAACACTAAAGTAAACTTTCAACAAACGTTTAACGACTTGTTCCAACTATAACCAGCGCGTATTTGATGGGTGGAGCATTTTTAAGGGCATACTCTCCAGCACGCTTTGGAGTTGTTGAAATTTTGCTGTTCTAAGAGGTTATTAGCGAGAAATGAGTAGATAGCCGAGCGCAACAAGGTTCAAATCAAAACGCGGAAACCGAATCGGTACCGAAAAGAAACACCATTGGAGTGTTGACAAAATCGTCGTATTGGTCCCACCCCATCGAAAAAAGTATGGTTTGTGCAAATAGTAACGCTAATGGCTGGCCCACAATTGATACGTTGCGGATGCGTTTGCGTGAAGTTGACAGTTTTCCCTTAGGTTTTATGTCAAAATTACGTCAACGCATCCGCAACGTATAAATTGTGGGTGACTCTTAACGCCTTATGGCCCAAACACAATGATAACGGAAACGGAAAACGGCAAAGCCCGATCTGAGTATACCTGCTTGTCGGAAAGAAAACAGGCTAGATGCAAGCCGATTCGAATTGGACATATCGAAGTCATTTGCAGCAACTGTCAAAATTTGCGTTTTCCGTTCCGTTTCCGTTATCATTGTGTTTGGACGGTTAGCTCCTTCATTCACAAGACAGTCTACACTCATAAAAAAACAAAGTCAAAATAATCTTATGGAATTTTTTTTAATTTTCATTTAATGAAAATCTGTATTAGTCTGTATTATGGTTTAAAAACCTGTATCAAACCTTTAACCTGTATCACGGCTGTATTGACGTTAAAAAACCTGTATAATACAGATAAATCTGTATATCTGCCAGCCCTGTGAGTGTCAGAGCACCCCAAGGCAACACACATGCGTATGTACTGACACAATTATAAATTGATGGTAGACTCGCAACGGGTCGTCTTAGTTATGCCCCACAAAGCGGAATCCCAATGCTTCGATCGGGAATGTGGTCAAAAAGTTGAATCTGTCCAAGTATTTCGTTCAGAGATCCAAGGACCGAGAGGGACTGCATACGTGGAAAGTGCTTCCGGGGCTACTGTCTTCACCGCCCAGCACAAGTTTGATGTTCCGGAGGAAGTAAGGAAGCAGAAACTTTCAAAGTTTGCCAAGAAATACATGATTTGCAAGCAATCTGCTCATGTGGCAAACGGAGTGCGCCGTTCGTGACTGCCGGGACTGTAAACGGGGAGATTTAGCTCAAGTCGTGCTGTCTTGGAGTGGTACGAAGCCAACGGGGTCACTCTCGTACCCAAGTACATGAATTCCCCACCAACGCACCGGAACTAAGGCCCATTGAAAAATACTGGGTTATTATGAAGCAGGCACTACGTTTACACAGGTTAATATGAAGCAGGTATCCCAAGGAGGTGAAATCTGAGCAAAACATGAAGAAAAAGCGGGTTTCCGTACAGAAGAAGCTGCAGGCATATGTTGTGCAGAACTTAATGAGTGGAGTCGAGGGTAAGACGCGAGCGTACGGTTATGGTATTGAAGTTCAATTGAACAAATATGCCAAAAGCTTACTCAGTGGCTATATTTTATTGTCTGAAAGTTTGAATAGGATCGCTCAACTAGGTCGTTATTAACAGCGTTTTTTTCGTGATGCAATTTGATTTGGGACAACCTTTACTGTTCCTTATTTTTCTCACAGAAAAGTTATTCAATTTTCGTAAAAAGTGGAACAACTCAGTTTATGATTTCCACAGATGTCATGTCCAAAATTTAACGTGGACAGGCTTTATATATAGGATATATGACATTCTGTCAAATGGACGTATCATCGAAAGGATATTTTGTCGAAAATTCATAATAAATCCTGTTTATGGATCAGCTTTATGAATAGAATGTGGATTCAGTAAGAAGGAAGCTTACATTTGAAAATTAGAACCAAAGACAGATAACTCAATTGATGTCATGCTGTCATGTTTGGTATGAAGAATGCTAATAAATTCTTGTGATATGGGGTAATGGGATGTAATGTTAGCCTTGCACCTTCATTCGGCCTATGTACCAAACATGTCATTTATCCAGCTATAATCAACAAAATCATGTTGCTATCATGATGATCAATAAATTTCAAAGCAATTGAGATATTATTAATCAATTTATAGATATTATTTATCATTTAAACCTGAGTGATCTCAGACGTTGCGAATCAAAAATAAACCCAAAATAGGAGACAGTTCCTCTCCCATGTGCGCATCGAAACAGAGTGCATACAAACTTCCGCTAGAAACTATCACACAGCTATCAGTAGTACATGAGCGCGTACCAACACGTTACTTTTGCCTGTTGAGGTGGCAGACTCGTCCGTACCTCGACCTACCCCGCAGTGGGATGTTAGGCAAAGGTAACGTCCTTCGTTCGAGTACTACTTTACCCATGCCCTTTCGCTAAATTCAATACTTCAATACTTCTATTCTATTTTCAACCGTACACAGACGGAGCTTTCAACACTTTCTCTTCATATCTTTCATTCTAGCAAACATTATTGTCCACTCTTGGTGCCTCATGGTGATGAGCGAACATCTCCTTTTACATCAATTTATAGTCGTTCACTTCCGCGTAATTTTTGATTTTCTCAACTTTTAGACATCATGACTTCACTGGTTAAGCTGAACCAATTATCACCACGATCTTCGGATCATCTAAAATTGGCCAAATTGAACCGATAAACCGAGTTATGCTACCTAGATGTACAGGCAATAGTCATACGTAATGAACTAATTGTTTTCATCGATAAAATAACAATGATTTAACTAGAAAACCGTAAACCCTATGCTAGAGACATATTTTTTTCTATGTTCCCAACTGTGGCCTGTTTTATTAAGAACGTAGTAAAAATGTTGTTACTGATAAAATATACACTGGAAATTTATAAGATACGAATGGTTATTTTTCAAATGTCTCATGTTAACACAAAACAAAGGAACAAAATCTGTTTAGAGTAAATAAAAATGTTTCCATTATTAAATGACTGATAAATTGTACGTGAAAATAATGTAAGTGTTTAAAAGCAGGTTTCTTTAAGTAGTTAAGAAAAAGTTTGTGTTGGGTAGAGTGAAAACAGCTGGGATTGCTTTAAATCAGAAAATCAGGAAAAAAAAACTATCGAATGGGACAAAAATGCATCCACGAATAGACCCAATTTGGTGCTTATAGACCGACATTACATCCATATTCCTCGAAAGTTTTCATCTTAATATAGTTAGTTGTTAAGTTTGTCGTAGTTTAACATAACATGTGCCTTATTAAGCTTATCTTTGCAAGCAAATAACTAGTTGAATGTCTTTTGTAGCAATGTTACTTTATGAGTAACAATGAAAAATGTAACCGACCGCTACATAATAGACTGAGGTATAGGCCATATAACCTATTTAGGAGTTGCTGCTACGATATAATAATTAGTAAGGGGACGTCCATTAATTATGTCACGCAAAAAGTGACTTTTATGACCCTCACCCCCTTGTCACATTTTTTGTATGGAGCATCAATTGTTTTTGTATGGATTGTCACGTTTTCCAAAACCCATCCTCCCCTCTTACTGCGTGATATAATTGATGGACCTTCCCTAATTCCAAATTGATTTTGAATAGTTTCCACAACAACGAAGCCAGCTCTACGTATTGATATTCAACCATTTCACTATTAATTATCAAAAAATTAACAATCAACTAGTGCAGCTTGCGAAATGATATTACCAAAGTACACAAAAGTTGTTTTTGCATCGGGGATACGGTCCACTTTTAGTGTGGAACCGTATAAAAATAGACTAAATAGAGTTGATAATTTCTCATGCTTAAACATTTTATATTGCTTCGATTTTTTTTGTATTCGTTACCTTTACACGCAATGGTCAAAATACAGTTTTTAAAATTTTGAGTAGTTACACCAAAAATTGTGAATTTTTTGATAAACTGCCATATGATTACTTTGGGCCCAAAACGTAAAATGTGATTTCAATAAGGTCGATAAGTTGTTCCGTACTGGAGTTATCGCCGAAAACAACTCCGTGTAAAAGAAAAACCGTGCAACAAAAACAACCTTAGTGTATTTGACTGATACTTTCTAGACTAGGTCTCAAGTTGTAACCCGTCCGAACCTGAAAACTTTTCCATTCATCAAAAGCGGAATGATGTGCAGAAAATAAATTTCTAGTTTTATGATCTTCACAGCACAATTAAGTAGATGAATCTGATCCTCCCAACATTTGAGCTTATTTAGTTGAAAACTTACTGTGCACAACTAATTTGAAATTTGTAAGAGAATTACTACACGAAACCTCCATTTTTTTTGTTTGCATCACTCTTATAATTTGCTAAATCAATCTACTTTTAAAGTATTCAGTGAATGTAGTAAACAATTTCCAAATTTGCTAAAACTCATCTTTCAAATAAATGCAAACAATAAAATCTGCTCATCATTTAATAATAATTTTGCTCGATCAACTGCTTAGCAGGCAACATTGGTGTTTATGGTCCATGCAATAGATCACAACTGTCATGGTTAATATGGCTCATGGTATAATAAAGTGTTGCTGACTAAGCAGGCGCTCGATCATGCCAAAAGATTTTCGACTTCTTAAATAATTAACTATTTACTATTTCATTTGACGTTTACGATATTTGTTTTACCAAAAAGATTAAGGAAAACAGACAGTGAACGAGAATATTGCTTTTTCCATAGTAATTTCGATGTAGTAAGGTCTGTATCCGCAATAATCCGGACACCTTAAAACATGAATAAAACATAAATTTCGCAATATATTTCCGTCGTAGTAGTTTATTTCAGATTCATGGGATGTGTTTTAACAATTCGTGAAGACAAAACATAGTTATTCGGTATTTGCATAAAATTTTCGAACTTTGCGCTTAACTCCGTCCATTAGGGTTTGTACAGAGTCTTCAGAAACCGTAGAAGCCGTCTTTGTCCAAATTTGCTGGAAGTGTTTGATGTCTTTGATTCCTTGCTTCTTTCCAGAAAGCTTCCGCTTCATCAGAGCCCAATATCTCTCGATTGGTCGTAGCTCTGGGCAATTTGGCAGGTTTGAGGTTTTATGTACAATGTTCACTTGATTTGCCTGGTACCACTCCATCACAGTTTTAGCATAGTGGCATGATGCCAAATCGGGCCAGAACAAAGGTTTTCCTTTGTGACTTTTGATGAAGGGTAGCAATCGCTTTTGCAGACACTCTTCCTGATAGATCTCCTTGTTGATTGTGCCTGTAGTGACGAAAGATGTATTCGTGCCACACAAGGAATTTGTTGGGAAATTTCGATGTTGGGAAATTTCAGCTGTAGCATCTCTGGCCATAGCAGAATAAAAAGCCAGCCCTGGAAGCTGCTTGAAATCCTCCAGGACATAAGTTTCATGGACGATGAACAACGCATGAAAACTTCGTCGAATATTCGCAGTACAAACGTCGAGCTCATGATTGTGCTGCCAAGTTCTGTTTGTTGTTGTGATTTGGAACTATTTTTACTTTTACGACTTAAGTCCCAAACGTTGTTCTGAGTTTTACGAGCCAGCGTTCGAATGGAGAGATTTGGGTGTTTCGTTAATATCCTTTTCACCTTTCGGTCCATGACAAGATCAGTGCGTCCAATGTTTTTGTCACTTCTCGGTTTCCTCTCCACCGTCAAACGTTCCAAAAATGATTTGAACACATCGTGAACAGTTGATTTAGGTAAATCCAATGATTTTGCAAGGTCCCGTATTGACAAGTCAGGATTTGCCGTACGCCCGTACAAAATTCGCTCGCGCACTTGTTTTTCTTTCGTCGCCATCGTGAATACTAAACATGAAATGTAAACATCAATCATAGTCTTTTTCATCATAGACTCACAGCTATACCACAGTAAAAATTTCATTCATACGTACAATATTTCAAAAGTTACAATGATTTGAAGGTGGCCGGATTAATGTGGATACAGACCTTAACTTCAAATGGCGTGCCTAGTGGTGGTTTGTGATCAAATGTGCTCTAATTTGGAGAGGCTGTTCAAGACACGATTTGAAATCGTTTGAGATCTGATGAATATAGGTCTGTATCCATAATAATCCGGAAACCTTCGAATTACTGTAATTTGAAATTTTGAAATATTGTACGTAGGAGGGACAAAATCGAGACGGGAGGGGAGTCTTTGAGGAAAACGTGGCAAATGATGTTTGGCGTTGTTTATAGTCGTTCCATTCGACAAAGTAATTCCTTCACAGCATTCCTGTCGGAAAAATCGAACCTACTAGCCGAAAACTTGCTGCTACACTGAGCGAACAAATCTAGAAGAATTCATTCGAATATCGTATGGAAATTTGCGACAAGATATTATTGCAAATTTCATACGTAGACGATGGGTATATGGATATTCTGAACGAGAATATGCAAAAATCTTTGCTGAAAATGGGTCTGGAAGATAACTGCATTTTCTATGAAGACAACAACCCGTTGCAATCCACCCAGGACGAACTCAAGGAATTCCAACGACGTTGGAAAATAAAATTAAATCTGTCGAAAACACAAACAATCGATTTTACATGTCAGCGAAGCCCAACCTATTTGCCACAATCGATAGTTATCGTACTTGGCTATTCTGTTCCTTGGTCAAATCGCCGTTCCAGAAATACAGCCAGCCGGCATTCACTCTCTTGAAAAATAATCATTTTTCCACCATCTCTATATAAGCCAGCATCCCAGTACTAACAGCACAATTCAATGCAAGAAATAAATCTGAGCAGAGCGAGCAACTGCAGTACAACAAATATTATCAACACACAAGACGCACTGCATTCTATCAATCACAGCCCTAACAAAAGGGGTGTATGAGAAAATAAAATGTAGAACATCGGACAGACAATCCGAAAGTTTAACCAAATACTTATCAATATGTGGTTCTCCACGTTAGTACATTCCACGAAACGTGCATTAGTTAACTACCGAAAAAGAGTTGAATTTAAAAGATTTTTGACTTCTTATAAATTCAAATCATTCCAGGTTACGTGTTACAGGGTGTTCAACTAGTTTCCGTTTAAACTCAAAGATAGTTTCAAAAGGCTTTACTGACATTCCAGCTTGTCCTTTGGTATCCAAAACTCATAACTTTAGAGTAATTGAATGTTTAAAAACAAGCAAAAGCATCAAGCCTAACCCAACTTTCCATTCACACCAAATTTACTTCATGGAAAACAAAAAAATATCAATTGTATTTAATGGAAATTTTCTAGTTTGATTATATGACAGCCTCCTACAAAAATTGCATCCGATTCCAGAATGTACCATCTTCTCGATTTCGAATTATCCCTGTCATGTCCACTTCTCATTATCCAAGTAGCCTACGACAAAAATATGCCTGCAATATTACTGCTTCTACGAAAAATCTGATTGCGACCTGCTTCACGCAGCGCACATCAACGGACCAAAACTCAAGCACAAAACATATTCTATATTCAGTTTTCATCCCCGAGATTATTGGTCAAATGTGGCAACGGCTTCACCGCTCCGCACCCACCGCCACGGTATATTCACACACTTGTTCTTCATTTGAAAAAAACATCGTTTCCTTGATATTCGCTACACTCTACACATGGTCCACTTCCAACACAAATAGACCTCTCATCAAGCATCCCGGGGAACGACTTGCCTTCGTCGCTAATTTATCGATAAACTCAAAATCCCTGCTCCCCAGCCAGCACCCTCCCTAGCATGGCTCGGGAGAAGTTCAATTGCACGCATCAATTACCCGAAAACAGGAGCTCTGGCAACATTTCCGATACAATCATCGGGTTGGAATTTCTTCTGGCTGAGTACGACTTTTCACTAAAACCGGGCAATGCATTCACCCGAAGAAACTTGCAACAAATTGATTTAAACACGTTGCACTCGATATACTCTCTACGTGGCGCTGACAGGCCGTTTGTGCATTATCATGGACACACCGCACCGAGTTACGCTATTTTTGTACAAACGAAATGTTTCGAAACCGGGAAGATTTCCATAAAAGGCAATCACTTGAGGCAAATTTACAATCTGAAAAAGGTTAAATCGCTGTGCGCGCAGCTACGCAAGATTCACAACCAGATCTTGTATTTTTAACACGACTACGTCGCGACGTGCTGCGAGTTGGGCTAAGACTAGATGTAGTCGAAAATCATTCGAAATACCGATTCAAAAGGGAATCAAAACACACTTTCCTTTCCCCGCACGGCTTGACCGCTTTCCTGTGCTGTCCGGCCATGCCCCGAGGGGGTGGAAGATGGAAAACTTCTACCGGGTTCGAGTGGCGGCGACGACGGCGGATCGCATTTCTCTCTTTTTCGTCTGCAGGAGGTCGAAATCCGGCACTATATGGGAGTAACCGTGCTGATACACACTCATTCAGTTTTTCCAACCGGTGGCGATTCGGTGGCGACCGGTGTCCGGCGCAATTCTTCTGCGCAACGAGACGACGCTCGTTGCTTGGGTCGTGTGCTTATGGTGCACCATGCGTTCCCATCATGTTGGTGGGCGAACAGTGTGGGAGAACGGTTTCACGATATGTATGCAAATTGCACTAGGTTGTTTGCGTTCAACCCGGTTTTCACGTAATTTGCACATAACCATGATTTTGAAAGAAAAATCTGGTGAAATCAAATTTTGTGAATAATTTGAGAAAACCTGAGTGTACCGATGTGATTTTATGTCAATATGCTCTCTGATCTCCCACATCTTAAATCTGTTCACTGATTTGAAGATTAGAATATGAAAAGTCTTATTCTTAAGCTTTAATATGAACCTGTAACTCACTTGGTGCATTTTGAAAAATGTCTGATGAAATCATATTTTGTGGATAACTTGGGAAAAATTGAGTGAATCGAGCTCCTACTAATATATAGCATTGTATATTATCGTTACTGATGCCGTTAGAAAAAAAAATTTAATGAAATCATATTTTGTGAATATCCTGAGAAATTATCGGTGTATCAAAAAAATGTTGTAAAAAAATGTACTCGGAACTTCCACAAATCATAAAAAATAGTAAAATCAGTTGTTACACGCTAAAAAAATATTTGAAAATTTATAGTCAATTTGCAAAAAATGGCTATCTTAGAATTGGACGATTTTATTTTATAATAAAGGCAATCCCTAAAAGTTCGCCATACATTGCAAGATGGGCACTTTTAGGGAAAAAAAGTTTTTCTCAAAACAAATTTTTCAGGTCCTATTTTTACCGTGTATCATGCAAACTCGTCTAGTTATGGTCTTCAACACTCCAATAGAATCCAATAAAAATTTGCAGTCATAAAAAATTTAATGTATTGAACATTTGGTAAAAAAACAATAATCATCTAGAATAACTTTTGAAAAGGGTCGAAAACATTAAATTTCCCTTGACATCAGTAAAACAGCACCAAGTACAAAGTCATTCATAACTACTTGTTCGGATATTCCTATTTTTAGGGGCAATTTAAATATGGCTTCATATATCTTTGGGTGGGGGGAGAGGGGGGGGGGGGAGGTCAACATTTGTTACGGAATGTGTAAAAGGTATGGGAAAACTTATGATAGCGTGGGGCTGATAAATCTAAAAGAATAGCGGACGTCATATTATATGTAAGGATATACAGTTAACCATTAAGCATATTTAGTAAATCAACCCTAAATGTGCATTTCAGATGCTACAAGGATTATATTAGCATTATTTCAGCACCTTGAATGCTATCTGTCATAAAATTGAATTTCAAATGCTATTTAACTGTTTGTAGCCTGTAATAAACATTTCGAATGCAAAATAGCATTAATATAGCCGTATATTGGGCCAAAAACGGCATTTATATTGCATTTAAGGTGACTTCATTGCTTGAAAGGCTGCCGTAAAGACGCTTTGGAACTGCTTATTGGTTACCTGGGTATGCATAAAGTCCTCAAATTAAAAAAAACTAATTTGATAAGAATTGATGCATATCCATTTAATGACGATTTAAATATGAAATTATATGAATTTTCGAAATACTGTTTATGTCAATGAAAACTCACAGGTTTTTGCTTGGTAAGGGTTTTATTTTATTTATATTTTATAAGTACATCTTCACGTATTAGTAATTAACATAGTTTTATATATTTAATTTATAAATCTTTCACATACAAAGTGAATTTCTTTGAATTATCCTTGGAATCAAAAAAACCTGTAAGGTGAAATTTGATTTTGTGAAATAGGTACAAAGCAATGAACAGCTATTGTCTTTAGGTGGCTATAGAACTCCTCAAGTTCTTCTGACATTTTTGCATACTGTTCAGCTGATATGAAGCAGAAATTCAGTTTTGAAATACTTATATTTGACTGTTCAACTGCTCAGTCATATAGTTCTCGAGGAGTTTTGATTGTGTTTCCATAATCTTAAGCAAGGCTTGCTCTCTTTGCCATTCGCTTAAGAGTACCACCAATAGGACCCCCAACATGGACTTTGCCACCCACACACAAAGTTTCATTGGATTCTGAGAGGGTGCTGCCTTTCTCTCTCTCTCTCTTTTTTTAGCGTGTGGTTCTAACTTTTTAGCGTGTGGGTAAAAATTATTGAAAATTTTAACTGAATGTTTTTCATTGTGTTGTGTCAATTGTGTCATGAGTTTCGTGAAACCCGGTCGAGTGATTTCAGTGATGGCTTCGAATGAAGAAATAGTGCGCCAACAAATTTTGGGCACGCACTTCGAAAACCAGATCGGGCAGATCGTAAAACAGCTCAGAATCGCACATTCAACCGTATCTCATGTGATCAAAACGTTCAAGGACCGTAAGACAACCAAGCGGAAAAATGGTAGTTGCTAAAAACGTGGCACATCAAATCCGGAGAAGGCCAGGATGGTATTGAACCAATTTAAACGTTATCCCAATATTTCGATCAGGGATGTTGCGAAAAAGGCGAAAGTTTCAGTTTGTTTTATGCAGAAAACAATGAAACGTTCTGGATTACATGTGTACAAGGTCCAGAAGGCACCGAACCGGAGCGATAAACAGAACTCGGTGGCCAAAACTCGTGCAAGAAAACTGTACAGGGAGTGGCTCACAAAACCGTTCTGCATTGTGATGGACGATGAGACCTACATTAAAGCCGACACCAAACAAATGCCAGGACAGGAACACTACGTCGCCACCTCTAAGTTGGCCGTTCCGGAGGTCGTACGGAAAAAGAAACTGTCGAAATTTGCCAAAAAATTCCTTGTCTGGCAAGCGATCTGCGGATGTGGCAAAATGAGTCAGCTTCATCACCTCTGGGACCGTCAACGGACAAATCTAAAGGAAGGACGAATGCCTCCAAAACGACTTCTGTCCTTCTTGAGATCTCTCGATGGCCCGACGCTGTTTTGGCCGGATTTGGTTTCTTGCCACTATGCTCGGCCCGTCTTAGACTGGTACAAAGATAATAATGTAGTTTTTGTACCAAAAGACGTCAACCCTCCAAACACTCCGGAACTTCGCCCAATTGAAAAATTTTGGGCAATCATGAAGGCAAAGCTCGTTAAAACTCCAAAACTGATAGAAAATGAACTTGAACTAAAGAAAGTGTGGTTAAAAGTAAGTAAGCAAGTCGGTCCTATCATTGCCCAAAATTTGATCAAAGGGGTCAAAGCAAAGGTGCGGGCATTTGGGTTGGGAGAAGAGGATCAATAAACCAATGATGTCAAAACTTAACCATTTAGTAGTACTTTATTTCCGAAAAGCTTGAAAAGAATCGGGCTCAAGGAAATTTGGTGACCTATTATGTGTGTCCAAATTTCATCGAATACAGTCTTTAAATGCTGCATTTCTCGGCAGGTTTGTCTAAAAGCGGTAGAATATGGAATCATCATCTAAATAATATAATATTTAAAAATGATTTCTGAATCTATCTTCAAAGTATCATCTGTTTCTCCCAGAAAGCTTATCAAAACGGCCTCAGTGAAATGTATCCACTCCTCCAGAAGATAAGCCTGAACATATTGACTTCAATATTTTTTAATTCCGAGCAATCGAAATACTATTCGGAATCGGAATTTGCCACCAAATCAGTCATAAAATCCACAACAGTCACAATTCCGGGAGCTTTTCCAGTTCGAACTAGTCAGCCTTTTTTCGATAGTTGCATGATCGCTATAGATGGCTGTAAAAAACTAAGAGAACCCTTTATTTTTCAGGAATTGAACGAAAAGCAATTCGCAGGCACCGGAAGCAACTTGAGGTAATGATCGATCAGCATCCGAGGCGAGCAACACCACATTCTGTCCGGCGTCACCCGCACCAAACACGGCCGCTTTTCGGCTCATGAATATACATTAGATTATACTCAATGAAGTTGAGTTTTGGTTTATAAGTAGCTGAAATTTTACTTATTAATTGGTATTATCAATTAGCGTGTAGTGTTTTGGAACGGTATTTTTCTTGTTCCAAATTGCTTCAAGATTAGATCAAAACATATACCAGTTTCAAAATGATGCAAAATAGATCCAGTATAAAACAAAATTTACAACACCCAACCACGATTTGCACCACCGTTGAAGATGCCCTAATGATCTCTCCACCGAGATACATCAGTTAAATTTGACCACCCTATTAAATATTGGGAGTTGTGTACTCCACGTCGTCCTTTTACTTATAAGACTATAGCACATTTAATGGTTAACAACTTATGCAGCTAAAATTTATTCGAAAAGTCGTCTTTAGCTAATCTTTAGCTGTAGCTTAGAATTTGACTAGTAGCTCAGTTGAACAATTATTTAAATAGATTTGTTTAAGGAATTCATAGAGTAAAGTAAATCTGAACTTTAAAACTATCTGAAAATTTTCAACCCGCAGTACAAGAATGAAGATATATCAATCTTGTTTTTCCTCATTAGCTTGATACGATACTGTTTTCCCTGGCTTAAACTAGAGCACACCATAATTTTCTCTCGCTCTCACCTTCACAATTGCTCTTCTATTTGGTAATATTTACATCTCTCGCATGTTTTTTTTTCTTAAATAGTAGCAGCAGTTGAGCGAAGCCCACGTTCAATCTCTATTAGCAGCACCACTAGCTCCGAGCGACATCCTCGGCTCGAATGGACTTATATAGCAATACTCGGGAAATTTTCCGACTGTTGTTTTCGGTGAAAATTTTCGCAACATGTTTCGTTCGTGGCCTCGTCTAGCTTAAGCAACATTGTACTCATACATAGTTTATTGAAACTTATAGGGTAATTTACCACGAAAACTCTCTTTAGCAAACAATCTATGGAACTCTAGAGAGACAATAAACTCAAACCATAACATAAAGTTCATAATTTAGAACTTAACAGTTTGGGCTCTAAAACCATATTTATAATATGAATTTAATCAATACCAATCAATGCACATTCCACATTTATTTTTTAGCATTACTAATGGCAACGCAACCCAGAAAATACTTGTATAATTAATATTACACGCAGATTTCCCAATAATCGTGCATCTTAAAAAAACAACCCACGTTCACCAACTCATGAGTGGGATAAGACGAAAAACGCAGCAACCCGAACGGAGGGGGCGGAGAGGGACAGCGCTGGCTACGTGGCGAAAATGCCCATGTCGAGTGAGGCCGCGTGGCGAAGGGGCGTGATTTTATTCTCTAAAAGCGGCAATGCGGCAGAAATTTTCTGAGGAAAACATCACTTGGGACCACGTTGGATCGGATCAGATTTAGCCTTCCCGCGTGCTGTGGACTGTGGTGCAAACGGCTGCGCTGCCTGGGTAGTCACACGAAAATAAACCAGAAATGAAATTCGGTGTTGCTGATTCTGCTTGGCCGGTTGATTTTTTTTCTGTAAAAATAGACTAACTTGGTTGACCAGATTCCGAGTGTGCAGTTTTACTCACGAACACCAGTGGTGTGGTCTCAGATTTGCGATGCCCACCCCGCGGCATCAAGATTCAATGCGATTCTCGCGGTAAACGGATCTTTTGCCCGAATTTGGTGTTAAGTTATATGTACTCTTAATGGGAAAATTGTGACTAATTTAGTACAAGAGGAAGAGAAGCAAAACGGCGGAAACTTTCAGCCGGTGGATGATTCGTCGGGTTGAAAAGAAAAACGATACTCGGAAAACTCTCTCGCAAATCAAAACGCCTGGATTTATTCCTATTTAATTGTTATTGAATCTTGCAGTCTACTACTAAAATGTGCTTTTATTTATTTTTTTTGTTTCAATTTTAACATTTAATTTTTAGATATCAATTGTCTAGCCAGAAAGGCTCTTCATCTTCGTTCTTCTTTATATTTTTGGTGGTGTGATTTGAAAATTTATTATTCTTATGTACATGTTATTCCTTAATGGGATTGGTTTGTTTAATTTAAATAATTTGATAACCTACCTAACTACAATAACTACAATTTGAAAAAAAAAACTATGGGAGGGGTACCAAATCCCGGATGAGTTGGTGGTCTGATAGGTGGCAACGTGTCCTGTACCTATTGATAGTCTCACTAAAACGATCTTCGAGTGTTTTAATCTCGGCCAGACGGTGGATCACAGTATTTCTCGTCCGCGGAGGTGTGTTCAGGATTATCCTGAGAAACTTGTTTTGAACCCGCTGTAGCTTCAGGTGGTGTGTTTTTGCGCAGCTCTCCCAGATCGGCATGCCGTACTCAATAACCGGAAGAATGATCTGTTTATAGATAGCAAGCTTGTTCTTCAGGGACTTGTAGACTTTCGTAGACTTTCTGTTTAGCAAGGGGTACATAGGTTTCAACAGAACGTTACATTTTGTGACAGTCTTATCAATCTGTTCCCTGAAGTTCAGCTTGCTATCTGGTGTCACGCCAAGATAGATGGCTGAATTGGTCCATTCCACCGTAGTGCCGTTTAGACAAATGTTAACATCCTCAGCCGGAACAAGTCTGGGCGATTTTGTGTGTGGGAAGAGGATGACTTGGGTCTTCGCTGCATTGATGCAAATCTTCCAGTCTGTGAGACATTTCAACAGAACATTCAGGCTTTGCTGCAGTTTCGCTGTAAGCGCTCTTGTTACCCTACCACTGTGGACGACTGCGGTATCATCGGCGAACAACGGCAAAGAGCCATGTTCAGGGAGTCTGATTTTTATGTCTGAGGTAAATAAGTTGAACAGAAGTGGACCTAATAAGCTTCCCTGCGGAACACCGGCGGAGATCTCCTGCGCATCGGAGGCTGCACCATGCAGCGAAACACAGAATGTTCTGTTTGATAAGAAGATTTTCACCAGGAAGACTGGAAGATTGAACCGATGCATCTTGTACACCAGGCTATCACGCGAGACGTTGCTTTTACACGTCAAGAAGGGCCATGGCAGATGTTTTCGAAACAGACTTGTTTCGCCTGAGGATGTTAGTGACTCGATTCAGTTGATGTACTGTTGATCGACCGCGTCGAAAACCAAACTGTACATCAAGCAGGATGTTGAGTTCGTCGGCAGATGCAAGGTTTCCCAGATTTCCGGATGGGTATAACTTTAGCTGACTTCCAGTGCGAGGGGAAGTAGTCAAGTCTAAGACATTGATTAAAAATTAATGCTAGATGTTCGTAGAATTGGGAACTCATGTGCTTCAGTTCCGAATTCAGAAGTTTGTCGAAACCTGGGGCCTTCATGTTCTTCGATGTTCTGATATAGGTCACCAGTTCAGCTGTCAGCTGTGATTTCTAATTCCTCCGAAAAATCATTGGGATATAAATGGATGTTATTTGCATGCTCGTTAATGGCAGCTTCGTGAGGACTGATGATGTTCTGACGAAGATTGTGTGAGCTGACAAAATGTCGACCTATCTCAGCCGCCTTCTCAGCGGGAGTAATCAAACGATCCTTAGAGTTATTGTTGTCTAGTGGGATCAACGGTGGAATCGGCCTAGGTTTGGTTTTTTATTTTTTTTTTAATTTCCAGAACGGCTTTGCACAATGTGGGAGGGCGCTGATTTTGTTGGCAAAATTATTGTTTCCTTGATTATTTTATTCAGCCGCTCTGATTTTAAGGCAGGCAGACCAGTACGTTGATACTGTCTGCGAGTGGTGTTTCGACGACGGATCAAATTTTTAGTGAGACTATCAATGGTTAAGGAGTTGCTCACCTGTGTTAGTTCTAGAATGTGGTGCCCCCGGGCCTGGGAGATCGCCTGCTCGATCGACTGCAGTTCCCGATCGATGTCGTCGGTTGATTCGGGGCGTCTATCGTAATCGACGGTATGGTCGACCTGATTACGGAACTGGACCCAGTTGGCGCGATGGTAGTTTCGCCTGGTTACCGAATGCCGGTTGACGCAGGACCCAACTTCAGCCACCACTAGATAGTGGTCTGAGCTGAGTTCTTGGTGCACGATCGGAGGTCGGTGTTGTTCCCCATGTTAGTGATGTCTATTGTTGAGTGGACCCCGGATTTGCTCAACCGGGTGGGAGTATCCGGGCCCAGGATGGTGTAGTGGCCCTCTTCCAGGTCATCGTGTAGGATGGAGCCGTTCTTGTTTAGGTCACCGGCAATAACTAACTGCCCATGCTTCCGAGTGAGCTTGATGATGTCGTTTCGTAAAATCGTATCTGTCCCGCTGTTTGTGCTTGCTTGTTTAGGACAATAGGCCGCGATGATAGTGATAGGGCCGACGGTGGATTCGACCTTAACTCCGATGGCTTCGATGAATTGGAGCTACAAACTCGGAAGCATTTGGCAGTTGATGTTGGTACGCAGGGCGATGGCGACTCCCTTCTGGCGGAACTGGTTCGATCAAGTCTGATCAGACGGAAATCTGGGAGGAAGGCGTTGATCTCAGGTTTGAGATGCGTTTCAGTGATGATTGCTATGTCAATGGCTCGTTTGTTGAGGAAATTGGTAAACTCGATATTCTTGCTGCTCGGACCAGAACGTCGTCGACGGCCTGGTTGGTTGTTGGCTGACAACTTTTTGCGAATTTTAATAAATTCGGCCCGCTTCGGGCATTCCCTGCTGGTTGCTTTGTGTCCCGCACCGCAGTTGGCACACACTGGGTCAGCATCCTCCATCCGCTTGACGACAATGTGGAACAAGGCTTTGATGTTCTGCAGGTCCTTCATACACGTCGAGTTCTTCTCGAAGTGAATCTTGTAGAGTTGATCCCGATAGCTTCTCGAAATGTCATGCCGACGTATCTCATTTATTTGCACCGGTTTGAGCCCGTTGGCCTTTAATTCGTCAGCCAGTTCCTCCGTTTTATTCTCCGGAAGGCCACGCAAAACCACCTTGAATGGTTTGTTGGCATCGATGTCGTGTGTAAATACTGCACATTCAACTGCTTCAAGATTTCCTTGACAGCATTGTAGTGGCGCCGAAACCATCAACTTGTAACCCTGCGAGCAGAGTTGAATTGTGCATCGAAGGCCCTTATTCATGTAGTAGTACACCTTATCCAGTAATAGCGAATTCGTTTATGATTCAGTTCCAACCCGGATCGGGTGTCAAGATTGGGTCGGCTTGTTGTGTGTTAAACTTCGGTGTGCTTGTCTTAATTTGTAACTCGTATCGGGTTGAAGTTTGCACTAACAACTACGGTAGGGAACGGCTTAAGCACCCCAGGACCCTATTCCAAGCCCGGGGTAAACGTTAACCTACAATGCTCAATTTTTGCAGTATGGTGCTTAACTAGATGGAGTACCATACTGCAAGAAATGAGCGTTGCAGTTTAGCGTTTACCCTGTACTTGGAATAGGGTCCCGGGTGCTTAAGCCGTTCCTTACTCTATTTCGGGTATCGCAGGTTTGAACTGGTTCCAACCCAGGTTCAAAAACGAATTGGCTATAAGCCTTCTGGGAATCCCTTCACGAACAGCGGTGGCATTTTCTCCTTTTTCTCTATTTTCGGTGTAAACTTACTAAATTCGCAGTACTTTCCTATCACAGATTTCAAATGAGAGCAAGGGAGGTCTCATATGCCGCAGTGATCGATGTATAAGGGTACACCTTCGCAATTTTTTACTGATAACTGATGGCTAAGGAAGCTGTTGGCTAAAGGGTGTCCTCAGGTGCATCACTTTCGAGAAGCTGCAACATTTCGCCCTTTGGGTTGATTTCAATGTGTCATAGTTTCGAAAATGGAGTCGAAGGAACAGCAAGTGCGTGAGAACATTTTGCACACGCACCTCGACAACCAACTTGTTTCGCACCAAGCCATCGGAAAGATGTTGAAAATGCACCAGTTTACAGTGTCTTAAAACGTTTCTGGGAACATTTAACTGTCGATCGGAAGAAGGCGATTGGTAGAAAAAGTGTTCCGTACTGTGTGAAGGATCACAAGCGAGAGGTTGCTGCCTTTAAATACAAACCAAACTGTTCCGTTCGGGATGTCGTGAAGAAGCTGCACTTCACCAAAAGTTTCGTGCAGAAAGCCAAGAAACGAACCGGGCTCCGTTCATTCAAAGTTCAGAAAGCTCCAAACCGTAATGAAAAACAGAATAGGACAGCTAGAATACGTGCGCGTTAGCTGTACACACAAATGTTGACGAAACCACACTGCTACATCATTGACGATGAAACACACGTAACCCAGGATTTTAAACTAATTCCCGGCAACTAGTATTCGATGTTTCAGAGTCTCTCAGGAAACAGCAAGTGTCAAAGTTCCCCAAGAAATTCATGATTTGGCAGGCGATTTGTTCGTGTTATAAACGGAGTAAGCCTTTTCGTGACAACTTCTGAAAATGTAAAAGAAGAACATTGAAATAAAAATACCTAAACCAAGATTTAACATTGTATTTTATTTCTTGAATATTTCATGACAATCGGTTGAGAGACTTTTTGAGGACGAGTTTAAAGTCATACAATTTAACTATGGACAGCCTTTACCAAAACATGTTAAAATATCGAGTTTGACTACCGATCTAAATCAACAGTAGAGATGCAGTTGGGGATACTCATAAGTGTGGGTGGTTTATATCAATGGAATATAAGAGTATGTTAAAAACATCGAGTGTGAGTATCGATTTAAACCAACAGTAGGGAAAGTTTGAGTGGAACACAAAAATACGTTAAAACATCGAGTTTGAGGACCGCTTAATCCTGTATGTAAGTTAACATGTTTGACTCCATCTGCTCATCATTCTGAGTCTCGTTTGGCATATTGATTTCCGCCAACAGAATGTCTCTCATTTCGTCCTTGTGATTTACCAGATATTGCACGACATCTTTGCGTAAATCCGCAGCCATTTTGTAGGAAGTGTTGTCGAACGTCCATCCTGTTAGTTGTTGTACATCCGCAGAAAAGAAACAATTTCCATCTCCAAGGACATTAATAACTTTAATGCTTTAACTGTTCGTTGTTTTCGTACACGTTATTTTCATTTTGAAAGCAACTTTCATTCATTGCCTCTTGTTTCAGCATAACGGTTTGAATGTAGTTATTCGCGGTTTTTCTTCAATCGTATTTTTTTCGCGCCTTTATTTTGAAGAACCGTAGGAACTTAACGCGCTATCCCAGTGTTGACAATTGACCATATTATTATCATCCTATGCAACATTTTCTTGCTAAATCTATATTTATTCTTAACTTGTTATTATGCTTGCTGTTACATGATAAAAATAATTACACCAGTTCTCCCTGAGTTTGGTAATATTCTTAACTATTTATTGCTATTTAACTTTCAATACCAATGAAATGTAGAGCGATTTGGGAACTCTTGCTTAAACCTTTTTAAATAATAATGGTAGTGGCCATGACTACGCTTTCGGAGTTTTGTTGTTTCCCTTATATTTGTTTTTCCTTTTCTTTGTTCGAAAAATAATCAATTTAGTTCCAATTGGAATGTCTCCGATACCGGTACCTATCAGTTTTCTTTCATGAACCAAGACTCCTTCGTTTCCTTGCTTTTTTATTTTGTCAGGTGCCTAGGCTTTCACTAGCTTGTACTTAAAGCACAATTCATTTGCTGCGGATAGGTAACGTCCATTAACTACGTCACGCAAAAATTGACTTTTTATAACCCCCTCCCCTTGTCACGTTTTTTTGTATGGACTTTCATTTTTTTTGTATGGATCGTCACGTTTTCCCAACCCCCCTTTACTGCGTGACATAATTAATGGACCTTCCCATAGGGACCAAAATACATATATCCAGCACTAATATGTACAAACATAATGTGGTCATTACTCTGTTTGTTCTAATTCTGAATCTTTGACTTTTTGTTACACGCTAACCTACCCTCCTTTCGCCTCATGATTTGCTCATTATTCCATTAATAAAGCTTCCACACTTATCATTCATTAAGCTTGTAGTACACTATTTGTCCAATAGCCAAATATTTGGCATAGACAGCTAGACAGCTGACCGATATCATAGATGTTTGTCAGATGCCTATCTGCCTATGACAAATATTTGACTATTGGACACACAGTGTACTACAAGCTTTACACTTCCCACTCCATATAAAATCCCAGCATTTATGCACTCCCGTTCGCCTTCTGACCCATTCCCCCATTATGCCTGCAATGCATTGTCTAAATTGATCAATGACGCAATATACTCCCACTCAACCTTCCTCCCATTCCCACCACAGTCCTACAACTGCACCGTGCCATCTCGATTAGAGCAATTTAATTAAATAATATTGACACAAATCAATTCTGAAACGATTTTAGCATCTAACTAATTCCCAAATATAAACGGCAAGAAAGAAAGGACAGTATGCCGATGATATAATTTTGTTTAGCCAAGCAGCCTTAGTTATGTTTTGGCAATAGGTTCAGTCCATGGGCTCACTGCCGTTCTACGCATAACTGTTTCATGTTCCATGCAATTCTCATAGACCGTAGTACACTTATGCGCTGAACGGTAGCACAAGAACAATTCCAATCCCATCACCATATTGTCATAGTAACCAGCACGCACAAACACGTACTCATATTTACATACTTTTTTGTTTCCAATCAGAATTTGAGGGTCAAATCATATATTTAACGCACATATTGGCACACCGTCATGGGAGTTGAGATTTCAATCCTCTATTATTTAATTATGCTTACTTTAAAGCCACCTGAAATGACACCCAGTAACTCATTCCTTTTTCTAGATTTGTGAAGTGCATCCTCATTATACATCTGGTTTATTTGTTATCAGGACCGATGGTTTTATTGTTATCAGGACCGAAGATAGTTACCGCTCATTATCACACCCATTCCATGATTATTGCTTTATGTTGTGTACTGAGCCACTTCGTGATTTCACCACTACTGCACTTATTAACGTTGAACAATATCTTCTATGCATTTTCATTTTCGAAGCTTATTCAATAGAACAAGAGGAAAGAAGAAGAAAAATGCAGATACCACAAAACATCACTGTTCACTACTACATCCATACTCTCTCTCCAACTGGAATGGACGCCTTCTACAGAATCGCTTCCAAAACTTTTTGTACTATATTTTCGCCTAAATTTCACCGAATCTAGCCACAACTTAAACACAACTTCCACAATATGAGTTAAGTTGCCTTTGTACTGATATAACCGCCTTCTTTTTCCATTTTTAAAGCACTATTTCACGTAAAAACAACACTTTTTCCTGGCCCCTAAAGAAGGCACGTTCTTCTTCGACGGCATTGTCGCCAGCAATCGGATGAAGTCAAGTTAAGGAGCGATACGGTCAAAATTTGGTCAATATCAACTTGACGTATTTCTTTCAATTTTGCATTTAAAAAACCTGAACACCCCTCATTTTGAAGTTGTAGTGTGTAGAATGTTGTTCCTATTTTGATTTTGGAATTCACTCTTCAGTTGTCAAAATGCCGTCCAAGCAAGAAGAGCAGCGTATCAAAATTTTGCTCGCGCATCGCGAAAATCCGAGCTACTCGCACGCAAAGTTGGCAAAATCGCTAAAAGTTGCCAAATCAACCGTTACAAATGTAATTAAAGTGTTTGGGGAACGTTTGTCGACAGCCAGGAAGTCTGGATCGGGGGAAATCGAAAACCGGAAGCCGCTGAGACGACAAAGAGAGTTGCCGGTAGTTTCAAGCGAAACCCTAACATATCTCTCCGAGATGCCGCAAATAAGCTGGGTGTATCGTCTACAACCGTGCATCGAGCCAAAAAACGAGCCGGACTATCGACTTACAAGAAGGTAGTGACTCCAAATCGCGATGATAAACAAAATACGACGGCCAAGCGCGATCCCGGAGGCTGTACACGACGATGCTGACGAAGTTTGACTGCGTGGTAATGGACGACGAAACCTACGTCAAAGCCGACTACAAGCAGCTTCCGGGACAGGAGTTTTATACGGCAAAGGAAGGGGAAAGGTAGCAGATATTTTCAAGCACACGAAACTGTCAAAGTTCGCAAAGAAATATCTGGTTTGGCAAGCCATCTGTACCTGTGGCTTGAAAAGCAGCATTTTCATAGCTTCCGGGACTGTCAACCAAGAAATTTACGTGAAAGAGTGTTTGAATAAACGTCTGCTGCCTTTCCTGAAGAAACACGGTTGTTCCGTACTGTTTTGGCCGGATTTGGCATCTTGCCATTACGGTAAAAAGGCCATGGAGTGGTACGCCGCCAACAACGTGCAGGTGGTTCCCAAGGACAAGAACCCTCCCAACACGCCAGAGCTCCGCCCAATTGAGAAATACTGGGCTATTGTCAAGCGGAACCTAAAGAAGACCAAAAAAACTGCTAAGGACGAGTAGCAGTTCAAGGCAAACTGGCTTTCTGCGGCGAAGAAGGTGGACAAGGTGGCTGTACAAAATCTGATGGCAGGGGTCAAGCGTAAGGCCCGGCAATTCGGATTTGGAAAAGCGGAAGCTCAACTGAATATTTTTCCTGAATTTTTACTGAATTGAACTTGAAAAAGAAATTTAATTTGATTTTTTAAATAAACGATTTCACCGATTTACACGCGTTTTCCCTTGACCAAATTTTGACCGTATCACCCTTTAATACATACAACAAGAACGAGCTCTGAAGTTAAATAAAAGAAACATCCCAGCATCTTGTACCAAAACAAAAAGTTGGGGTTTATCAGGGATATAACCTCAAGGTTAACGTAGGACCTCGTTGGTGTGTCACTTCTTATAAAATGTTCACATACTGAGCCATTGCGTACGGTTGTCAGTTCGGGCTTAGTGAAAAATCTCTGTCGAATTTACCACTCAATTTACTGCCTCAAACAATCCTAAATGTACTTTTTTTATAATATGCAAACGTCGTTTTCCGTTGGAAGGTGTTAGGCTCCGGTATGCTATGGCTGTGTTTAACATGGAATGAAACCTAACGAAATAAGAAGAAGACAATTTGAACCATTTGTTACTCGTTTTTGAGGACCCGGAAAGAGAAACCCATATTTTCAACCTGTTCATATGCAGATTTGTATGGAAGCAAATGTAGATCATTTTAAAGTAAAACATTGAACTACTTATAATAATAGCACTTAATGGAAAAATTAATCAAAAACAAGTATGTTTTTCATATCAGATGGTGTATAAATGAAGTCATTCTGTTCAGTCAAACGAGAGTTATTAGCGTTCAAAAACTTTTCACTTTTTGCGTAACGCCAAAGATAACATAGAGCAAAAAGATACACGACTCTTGAAATTCACTGGAGACACGAATATCGCAGCTTGGTGAGCAAAAATCCAACTAGTACACTGTTAATATGATGCGTTTGAAATGCCAATCTCAACGTCAAATTCAAATTCAACAGCTTTTTCTTACCGTATACACGCTCATCTGGATTTTGCCAAAATTGATTAAAGGTAAACCAAAATCATAATAAATGGAACTACTCAAAATTGAGTAACCGGGTGTAACCCCAAGTTTGGGTAAACCTACAATTTATTTGGTTCTGAGTTAGTTTTACTCATTATTATTGATTGTAGTTGTTATGGAAATTGGATAAAATATTGAAATAAAAAAAATTACCGTAGGCTGCTATATTTGGTCTTTTTTTTGTGAGTTTGTCAACTCAAGAAAGTTCACTTGCAATTAAAGATGATTAAGAATCGAATGAAGAATTTATTACCTACGAATATTGGGCCGGAGTTGGAAAATAATATTCATCCTTTGATTCATTCATAAATTTTTTCATCAATACACACATGCACACATACATATATACATACAGCGAGCAAGCTGACCAGATAGTAGCCCAATCATGCACGGCACCCGCCAGCGAAATCAACGAAGGTTAGCTCTCCTCCAGCATATTGAGTGGCTTTATTAGCATCGACGAAATATCTGCCTTGCGTTGATTTGCGTTCACTTTTTGTCACAAAATGCAGTCCACAACAGAAGCATATGCGGCTATTTTTGTTTTCACTTTAGGTATCAAGTTCAGTT
>JASCZW010013222.1:5000-26259 GCA_034211315.2 Aedes japonicus
CCAAGTTGGCGAAATTGTTGATATGTAGCTAAATCAACTGTTACCAGCGTACTAGAAAGTGTTCGGTGAACGTTTGTCGACAACCAGGGAAAGCTGGGATCGGGGAAATCGAAAGCCGAGGGCCATAGCGACGACAAAAGAGTTGCCACGCTTTTCGAGCAGAACCCCAACCTCTCCTGTCCTGAGATGTCGCAGAAGAAGCTCAGAGTGGCGCCTTCAACTCGTAGATAGAGCTAAAAACGTAGCTGGACTATCGACCATACAAGAAAGCGGTAGTCTCCAAGTTGCGACGACAACTGACTGCGCGGTACAAGGCACGATTTACGTAAGGCAGACTGTGCAAACTTGCTCTTCAGGACAGGGAACTTTATATCGAGCAACCGGACGCGAGAGAGTAGCAGATATTTTGAAGCACATTAAACTATCAAAGTTCGCGAAGAAATATCTGGTGTGGCAGGCCATCTGTACCTGTGGCTTGAAAAGCAACGTTTACATTGTGACCGGAACCGTCAACCAGGAAATTTATCTGAGCGAGTGCCTACAAAAACGTTGCTGCCTTTCCTGAAGTGACATCTTTCCATTACGATTTGGCATCTTGTCGTTACGAATAAGGCCATGGAGTGGAGCGTTGCCAACGATTCGGTGGTGCCCAAGGACAAAAACTTTCCCAACACGCCAGAGCTCCGCCCAATCGAACAATATTGGGCCTTGACGACAGAACCTTAAGAAGACTCAAGCTGAGCAAGAAACAGTTCAAAACAAACTGGCGTTCTGCGGCGAATAAAGTGGGCAAGAAGACTATACAAAATCGTATGGCCGGTGTTAAACGAAAACCCGGCAATTTGCATTCAGTAAAAAGGAAGCTTAGCTGAATATTTCTCCTAGTTCTGTATTAACTGAACTTGAAAAAGAAAATGAATTTGAGTTATTCATAAAAACTTTGATCGACTCACAAATACCGTTTGACCAGAAAGCTTTATTCCCTGAGAATTTGTAGAAAATTCGACTAAAAGTAAATTTTGAGAGACCGTTTTTATGTGTCTTATTTTTTTCTAGTACAGTCTCTTATATCTTCCGTTGCCTGTAAATACTTTCGCATCACGCGCCTTCTTGCGGAAGCCCATTGCTGTGTCCGCCAAACGTTATGTGCCGATTGTTGATGCTGGTATAACCTTTACGGTTAGTTTTAGTTTGCTCATTTGTATGTTTTTCGTTCCTCCTTGGAAACTTCTTCTAATTTGTACAGTACAGTTTAGCCTAGAGACAATTGAGAAATTAAAGATGCACGTTTTCTTGTGCATACTTGCTATTTCAACTAATACTTGAAACGACCGCAAACCTAAGTCGTTTCAAGTTTTCAAGGCTCTGTAAAGTTGTTCCCGCATTGAGCCTGTACAAATAGGCGAAGTTGTTGGCAAACAGCAATGCGCATCACGCTTCACCACACCAGCCCACCGGCTCCCGGAACTGCACGGTGGAGCACTGGATTTCAGATACAGCGGCCCGCATGCCTTGCCCCGTGACGTCATGGTTCTGTCTCCGGACGTAGCGGCAGCGCACACTGCCTGGTGCAATGATTACGGCAGCCGTGCCCGACGGTGAAAACGGGTATCTCGCTTTAACATGCATTCACTGGTAATCGCACCCAGACTCTGATAGGGGTGAACGATCGCTGGTGCTGGATGGATTGTACTTCACCTACGGCAATCGGAGTCTGCGCTGCTA
The DNA here is from genome assembly GCA_034211315.2 of Aedes japonicus. Taxonomy (NCBI): domain Eukaryota; kingdom Metazoa; phylum Arthropoda; class Insecta; order Diptera; family Culicidae; genus Aedes; species Aedes japonicus. The sequence continues at coordinate 6,726 of JASCZW010013222.1, forward strand.
GTTAGCTGCGGATGCTGATCCTTCTGTTCGAATCATTGGTCGGAATCTGCTGGGGACTTTGGAAGCAGCGTTGGACGGAAGAAACGGAAGCTTCTAAAGCAGCGGTACGGAAAATGGCTGGCAAGGACTGGCATCACTCTGCATTTGGAAATGTTATTGTTTTCAAAAGTTTGATTTGGTTTCCGACGTTATCTTACGGAGGCTCTTGGACGGGATTGGCCGCCAGTATGCGATGTTGCTGTGCTCAGCAAGGTCTCTCGCGCATCGCTGTTACCAGCAATGGCAGAATAGAAAAATTAACGAAAACCGTGGCGAGATGATAGAGGCTACGAATGCAAAGTGCAGTCCAAGGCGATACCAGTGGAATTTTTCCAAAGGATTCGAAGTTCGCTTCCCCCTTAAAGAGAAAATGGCTGGCCTTGGGTAATCGGCGTTCTAGGTAAATCCATTTTAAAAAAAACGGTAGTGTAATGAGTCTAATTGTGCCGTCCGCGTCTTCCAGCTGAACAACGTCGGCACCGGTCAGTGTACGCAACCTGCGCCGGACGGTGATCGTTGATTGACGGCCATCAGCGTGTGATTACTGTAAACATCGATGCCTGCCACGTGATGACGAGGTACATGATTCTCCTCAGATGGAGCAACGTCGCCGTGGCTTGCGTAATCGGCGTCTCCTCCCCGGCCTTCGGACTAAGGCCCGTGACCTACCGTGACTGATATACGCTGCCCAGCCATGGCGTTGTGTTAACCGCTGCAGTCGAGCTTCTTGCGCGAGGAGTTGCGTCCGTTTGGAGTGTGGTATCAAGCCGTTACGCGCCGTATTTTGTTCCAGACCACCACCCTGTTGCCGCACCGTTTGCCGAAACAAACTTTCGGATGGTTGGTTGTGTGCTATGGTCGGATAGGTTGCCCAGATTTCCTACTATAACAATCGGAGAAACACGGCTGATCAGCAACCGGATGTTGGGTTGCATGGATTGCTTGTAAGTTGATGAAGTTTGGATTAATTAACGAGTAAATTGTTCGATGCTTTATCTTCGTAGATTACGGCAGTGAAGCGTTATCAACGGATTTGGTTTGTAAAATGTATCACCTATTAGAAAGCTTGAATGAATCAAAATAAACCAAAGGTTAAATAATCGTCGAAATTCAACATGACTCCACACAAAGAACGCCACCGCAAATAAACAACAGTCGAAATGTGCGATTTTCAAATCGCCAGCTACCACACAATCGTGGCTTTCAAATAACATTCACAAAAGACGCCACAAACGGGTAAATAATTGAACGATTATCAACGGATGCATCGTTCAACATCGGGACCCATCTGCGCCCCCGATGAGCCCCGTCTTCATTTCCATATTTCCTGGTAGAGCACCTCCGGAGCAATAAAATGTATCGCAAGGCGGATGGATGGCAGCATAAAGCGAAAATTGCAGCTTTTGTGCAAATTGCTAAAACCGTGATAAGTGCACCAAGCTCGCACACACTTTGCCGCGCAGATCGGGAAAAGATGCGTTCCTGAGCCGAACTGCAGCTGTATTGCAATTGTATTGAACGGTTTGGTTTGAATATGTGCTTGGAAATATCCTTGGGGGATTAAAAGGGATATTTGTGGGGGAAAAATTGTTCATCTGTTGGTTCGAAATATATATATATTCATCAACAACAAAAAATTTAAGGAAATGCCACATTTATCTGAAGTAAGACTTTTCCTGATATATTTCAAGATGACAGCATATCTGACAATTTCTTGGCAGTGAGCGTCAATCGATCTTATCATTAGGTTAAATCCCGATCAACAGTACAAACATCCACTTGATTCGACGCCATTCGACTGAATGTAACACGAATGTAAAGTTTCAGCAGACATGTAAGTGAAACGTTTCAGCGATCTGTGAAATAATTCAAAATCTACACTGAAAGAAACGTGTCCGAAATTTAACGTGAACAGGCTTTAGAATTTTCATGATGTGCAGGACTTGCCATGGCGTACATTTCCTATCGATGGCAAGATCAAACTGTACATAATGAGTGTATCGAATATAAGCTATCCACATACATTTGCGTTGTACGCATGTATTTGTGATGGTTTTTTATGCTCTGAACACTACATGCTGTGCGTTTGACTGTCAGCTTTCTTTTGTTTACTTGTTTGTGCGTTTCAAATTCTGCGTTTTCAAAATGTCACGTATTGAAAAGGAAGTAAAATTAAGGTTCTGGACACATGGCTAAGTGAGAAGGGTATTACTATGCGAAAATTGGCGAAGCGGTTTGGAATTCATCATGCGAGTGTTAAACCATCATTAATAAGTTTGGGGAACACTATTCTTTGATGAGCTACCAGGAAGAGGCAGAAAACTCGGTTCTTCCAACCCGAAACTGAGCAGAAAGTGGTATCTCTAATCATGAAGAACAAATCAATGTCAATACGTGATTTGGCCAAAAAGCAGGAACGAGTGTCGGAATGATCCAGCGTATCAAGAGGCGAAACCACCTGAAGACCTACAAGAAGCAGAAAATCTCGAAACAAAGTGCAGAACAGAAGAAGCGAGCAGCAACAAGGGCCCGGAAATTGTATTCGCGTCTTTTGCAGCGTCCGGATGCATGCGTTTTGATGGACGATGAGACCTATGTAAAGGAGGACTCAAAAACCCTTCCAGGTCCACAATACTTTACTGCCGTCGTTGAGGAGGATGTGAGCGATGCGTACAGGTCGATTCAAGTGGAGAAATTCGGTCGAAAGGTACTGGTATGGGAAGCAATATGTTCCTGTGGTTTGAAGTCAACCATTTTTTACACTACCGGAACTATAAATGCGGAAATCTATCGATCTGAGTGTCTCCAGAAGAGATTGTTGCCTTTATATAAGAAGCATAGTACATCTCCACTGTTTTGACCGGATTTAGCGTCGGCTCACTATGCCAAAACCACTCTCAATTGGCTTGCGGAAAAGGGTATAGATTTCGTTGAGAAAAATATCAATCCACCAAATTGCCCTCAGCTTCGACCCATCGAACGTTACTGGGCAATCGTGCAGAGGGTCTTCAAGAAGACTGGTATAGCAGCTGGGAACATGCAGGAGTTAAAAAAAAATTGGGTTCAAGCGTCCAAAAAATGCGATGCAACGCTTGTCCGGAACTTGATAAAGAGCATTCGATCCAAAGTTCGAAAATTCGAGAAGGAATAACTTCAATGCCATCCGCTCTTCATTATGTTCAAGTTTAACCTCGTACAATAAAGGATCAATTTTTTGTATGAATAAAATATCGGTTTTCAACATAATTTGAAAGAAAGTTTGTGGATAACTTATTTTCGATACACTTCTTAGGCTTGGCTAACATAACATCCCCTAACCCTACAACATTGACGTAGAATGGCACTTCTTATGCAACTTCGCATGGTAAAGGACATTGTGATGTAATTGGCTGTATTTTGAAAAAGATGGCTATTAGATCAAACCTTGAAAGACAGCATGAGCATCCAACACAGAATGAAGATTACCTGACCTCATTATCTTTTGTTTTGTGTAACAAGAGGACTTAGAAGAACTACTTAGTACATACACACTTAGAAATTATGAATTTTACACGAGACCTAATCCATGTTCGTAAATAGTCGGGGAACGTAAAGTCAGGGAACGTAATAGTTGGGGGACGTAAAGAAAGATTTCGTGTGAAATTATGTCTCTTGAAACTGACACATACGCAATTTGATAAAAGATGTATTCGGTTGAATTTATTTTCTCATCTTTTTCAACACATTCTTTTGCGCTAAAGGACGCTTGCATGTGTCGGTCTCAGGGACAGAAATTTACACGAGATATTGGTAGTGTGTACCAACAAGCAAAATTAGTTTCAGGAACCCTGAAGTATCATTGCTTTGTACCTATTTCCGATTATAAAATAGTTGCTAAACTGTATTCTAAAGACGAAGTAAGCAGCTTTTATGATGAATACATAAAGTGAACAAGTAATAAATTTGATATTGTAGCATAAAAAATTGGTACAACAATACTATTTATAGTAAAAACAATGTAAAAAGCCAATGTCAAAGTAAAAAAACACAAGGGAGGCAAACATGTAATAAACTAGTAAGTATCTGAATCTGGTCCGTATCTGAAAGCAGCTAAACAGTCTCTTATATTTGACCTACTTTATACCGTAGAGATACTAGATTCTGAACAATTATTTCTTAAAATATAAGCTTTTTATAGTAAAATTTAAAGGAACTTGCTCGCATTTACTTGATAATTTCAAGAAGGAGTTTCAATGTTTAAGTTTTTATTCTTCAAAAAGTGATCAAATGAAGTGTTAATTTGAAACCAGGCATTGACTACCAGTTTCTCAATCTCAATCGTTATACTAATTTGCTCAAACAAGTTTTTTAAATAGCTTTTTTAAAAAAGTGAAGGTATTCTGTTACACTGTATATGTTTGCGAAATTCGTCCGAATCCATGGGGCTCGAGTCAAATTTTGACATTTTTTTGGGCAGTTTCGCAAACTTAAACTCAATGCTGAAATTATGAAAAATAATGAGCCTTTAATACTTGTCATGCTGCTCCACTACGTTAAGTAAAAGGTTTTGGAATACAGAGACGACCCTCAATGAGTGCTGAAATAATTCTATAACCGCGAATGGCGCCAATAATTCCCAGGTATCCGATCTTCAGTCTCACCCCCTCACTTTGCTATTGTCAAATTGACAACATTGCCCCGGCTAAACCAATCATGGCCACCATGCGTGAGCTCCTAAGAAAAAAAAATAGTTTTATTCCAACCGTATAGCACTTTTCCCGGCTTTGTTGTTAAAACTACATTCAAAACTGTTTTGTTTATAAACACCTCCTTCTTTAAACCCATTTTTTTTTACAAAGAGGCCCACTCTATAGATGTGCGTGCAAACGAGTTAATAATAACGATTTTGAAAATTTTCTAGTCAAAGATATTATGACCACTTAAAATCGTCATAAATCCTATTGGCTGCCATGAAAACCAGCAAACGGTTAAATGGTCACAACATCACTGTGATATCTTGGTTGGTTTTTGTTGTTCTGCTTTTCTGGTTGGTTTAGCAATAAATAATATCAAAGAAAAAAAATATCTAAATTTGTGGGAAAATTTGTTTGATAGCAAAATATCCAAAACAAAAACAGTTTTTTACAGCGTATCATGCTCCCATGCAAATGCGCATTGAGTTTTATAATCAACTAGCTGATCCCGGTGCGAGCGTTGCTACGCCTGCTACTAAATGAATGAACATTACATAGAACTGACGCTTTTTTTTAATGAGTTTTTTTTTTTGAGTAATAAGGAGTTCAAACTACTATCAGAACATTCTTCTTATCCAGACAATACACAGTTTGTGGCTTAGTTACCTGGATAATTCTCAGGATTGGTTGAAATTTGTGTTTGAATTCACCATAGAAACATTTCTTGCATTCAATAAACCCCGCAAACCATTTTTGATTCCATTTGCTTGATTAGTTCTCAAGCTATGCAGAAATTTGTGTTTCATTTGTATGCGAGCCGGAAGGGGGAAGCGGTCTCAAACAATCATAAGAACCTTCCCCAGCCCAAAAAATACCTGCATACATATTTTCACTCTGATCGGTCAGACAGACAGTCAGACAGAAATCCATTTTAATATAAATAAAAATCCTGTTTCCAATAACCCCCGCATGCCAAATTTGATTCCATTTGCTTTATTAGTTCTCGAGTTATGCAGAAAATTGCATTTCATTTCTATGGGACCCCCCTCATAAGGAGGGCAGAGTGGTATTAAACCACCATAGGAATATATCTCTCCTTTAAAAAATTCCACATGCCAAATTTGATTCCATTTGCTTTATTAGTTGTTGAGTTATGCAAATATAGTTTTTCCTTTGCATGGGAGCCCCCCTTTTTAAAGGCGGGAGGGGTGTCGAACTATAATAAGATCCTTTCCCGGACCCAAAAACCCCTGCAAACAAATTTGCATAGCGGTAGGGATAGTTCTCATGTTTGTTTAAATTTGTGTTTCGTATGTATGGTAGCCCCCCTTTTCAGAGTGAGGAGAGGTCTTAAATTACCACAAAAACATTTCTTGCCTTCAAAAACTCACCCATACCAATTTTGGTTCCATTTGCTTGATTAGTTCTCGATTTATGCAGGAATTTGTTTTTCATTTGCAGGAATCCCACCCTTTCTAGAAGCGGGAGGGCTCTCAAACTATCATAAAATGCTTTTCCGGACCCAAAAACCACTGAATACAAATTTGTAAAGCAGTATAGTTCTCATGTTTGGTTGAAATTTGTGTTTCATTTGTATGAGAGCCCCCCTTTTTAGAGGAAGGAGGGGCTTTGAACCACTATAAAAACATTTCATGCCTTAAAAAACTCGTCCATTCAAAATTTGGTTCCATTTGCTTGATTAGTTCTCGAGTTATGCAGACATTTGAGTTCCATTTGTTTGAGGGTACCCCCCTCCCCCCCCCTCCCCCACCCTTCCTCCTTATATGACGGTTGAGTCTCAAATCATTATAGAAACATATCCCTCCTTCGAAAACGTCCACATGCGAAATTTGGTTCCATTTCTCTTATTAGTTCTCAAGTTAAGCAAGGATTTTCGTTTCATTTGAATAGGTCCCCCCCTTTCTGAAAGGGGAGGGGTCTCAAATCAACATAGAAAAATTTTTTGTCTTCAAAAACCACCACATACTAAATTTGGTTCCATTTGCTTGATTAGTTCTCGAGTCATGCAGAATAGTGTATTTCATTTGTATCGGAGCCCCCCCATCCCCCTCTAGGATGGTAAGGGGTCTCAAACCAACATAGAAACATTTTTTGTCTTAAAAAACCACCACATGCTAAATTTCGTTCCGTTTGCTTGATTAGTTCCCGAGTTATGCAGAATATTGTGTTTTATTTGTATGGAAGCCCCCCCTTGTATGACGGGGAGGGTTCTCAAGCTACCATAAAAACCTTTTTTGCCTTCAAAAACTCACACATGCTAAATTTGGTTTCTTTTGCTTGATTTGATCTAGAGTTGTGTAGAAATGTGTGTTTCATTTGTATGGGAGCCCTCCTTTCCAGTGAAGGGAGGGGTCTCAAACCATCATAAGATTATTCTCCGGCCCCAAAAATCCCTGCATACAAAATTTCACGCCGATCGGTCCTTCCGCTCGCGAGTTAAATCGTGACAAAGGAAACCCCAACTCATTTTTATTATATAGATATTGGCGAAATTATGGCGCCTCGGAAATTATGCGAGTTTACAACAACAATAATAAAATTAAAACAAATGTATTCGATAAGTTAATCATGAATGTTCTGAAATATTCCATGCACGACAGATCAATAATTTTAATCAATTAATCAATTTTAATTAGGCGATTGGAAAAAAAAACGGTTCTGACCAAATATTTGGTAATTTTTTTGCCTTTCAAAACCACATGACTTCCTGTTGATTCTCAATAAGTTCCCAATGTGCCTTAATAGATTCGTGCTGAACCCACATGATCTAGTACTACAATTTAGCACAAGATAGTAGTAGTAGTGCTATATATGTATGAAATAGGATTCAAGTCTGAGCTTGTCGTAGTAGGTGAAAAGTTTTCTTTTGAACTCAAATAAATAAATAAATGCATTCCAAATCCAGTATTAGATGCTAATAGATTCTCCTAAACTGTATTGCCACAAGCTAAAGCGTTAATAAAGTCCATTCCCCAGTAATTTGAAGGTAGTTCTAATAAAGGAAAAGTGACGCCTAGTGGGACATAACAGCAGCTCTAGTATAGAGCTACTTCACAGCCAATACCCGACTCATTGGCCAAAGAAATTTCCCCGGAAATCGCGAACCTGCCCCAACATATTGGTGCCGTGACCAGGATTGAGATTTCTGTTCCGCCATCGTGTTCGTGATCCAAGTTAAGCCAAGTGCCATAGTGAGAAGACGTCGTAATTGAATTTCCGCCATCGTTTTTGTGCAATAGCGCCATTCCCGCTAAGAAGATTCCAGAGTGCAAAAGTGCAAAATTGTTCCCGTTGTTCCAGATTTTCAAATAATACAAGGCCTGTTATAATCAGGCACACGGTACGTGTGATTCCATAGTGCGCAGTATTTTTCGGGGGTACCTGAGATTTGTTTCCGATTTTCGTTCCAAGTCATTCCGTCCATCCATCGAGGATTTCCGTTGCCGTAGAGAAGTGCTATCGCCCGTTTTCCGCCCTTGAGAGTGCTACAAATCATCAAGAAGACCTACCCGCCAAATTTCGTCATTGAGTTCGCTGACTTGGCCAGGTGAACGTTCGCGTTATCAGAGGTGCATTATATAAAATACAAGGCATTATCCTAGCCTTCAAAAAGTTAGTAGTATTCCAACCTCCTCACTCCATTTGTCCGGCTCTACCGGGTCTTTTCTGTGCTCTTTTGTCTAGAACCGCCATTTTGTCACGCCGTACCCCACGCCGGATTTCGCGCCATGGATCAGCAACGCAAGCTTCAACTGATCACCCACCGGACGACCCTATTGGCTTCGTTAGGAAGAGCTGAGCAGTTCGTGTCGAGATACCAGGCTGAACGGGACCAAGTCCAGCTGTTGCTTCGAGTCGAGAACCTAGATAACGTGTGGATAGGACTGGAGGAAGCACAGACGCAGTTGGCAGAATATGAAACCACAGATGAAGGTAGGGAACAGAACAACCAAACCCGTGCCAAATTTGAGTCCATTTGCTTCAGAGTGAAGGCTGCTCTACGATCCCTCTTACCCGCTAATACTACCCAAAATTCCAGCGTAATCCCTACCCATGCTGCCAACGCACTAGCTGGCATCAAGCCTCCCACCATTTCGTTGCCAGAGTTCGATGGCGACTATAATCAATGGCTGGATTTCCATGATACTTTTGTCGCTTTCATACATTCCAATGCTGATGTTCCCGAAGTTCAAAAATTCCATTATCTCCGTGCCGCCCTGAAAGGAGGAGCCGCCCAGTTAATCGAGTCAATTGCAATTTGCTCTGCCAAATATTCCGTTGCTTGGCAGGCAATGACTTCGCGCTACGCAAACGACTACCTGCTCAACAAAGGTCATTTGCAAGCACTACTAGATTGCCCCCGCATGAAAAGAGAATCTGCAGACGCATTGCATTGTCTAGTAGATGAGTTCCAACGCCATACCAAAATTCTCCGCCAACTTGGAGAGCCCGTCGACCAATGGAGCACGATACTCGAACACCTGCTTTGCATTCGCCTTGATGATGGGACTCTAAAAGCATGGGAAGATTTCGCTACTACCGTTAATGATCCAAAGTTCTAGAATCGATGCCCGTCAACCAGCAGTCGCACAGTTCACCAACGCCAATAAGCCACATCCCTTCCAATCGCAAACCGTATTTCCCAAGAGCTACTTCACAGCCAATACCCAATTTATTGGCCAAAGAAATTTCCCCGGAAATCGCGAACCTGCCCCAACTCTTCCCTTAATGCCGATTTACCATTTAATGTATTTACTGGAGGCAAAATGGTTTTAAAATTCTTTTTCCATCCATTCTTTGACTATCATAAGAAATTGTAAATGAGTCTTAAAACGGTATTTCAAAACAGCATTTTACGAGTTCATAAAGTCGAAATAAAACCTTTGATAAGAATAAAAGAAATTCGAGAAAACAAAATTTTATGATCGTTATAAACAAGCTGTCCCAAGTAGCACCGAAAACATATATATTCCTGATGTAGAAGGAGATGTTCGCTCATCACCATGAGGCACCGAGAGTGAACAACAATGTTTTGGTCAGAATTAAAGATATGAAGAAGAGTTTTGATAGTTCCGCTAGTGTGCGGCAGGCTTGGAAATTTAACAGATGTTTTATGAAAATTGAGCGAAAAGGGCATGGGTACAGTGGTACTCGAACCAACGACATTTTTGCCTAACATCCCACTGCGGGGTAGGTCGAAGCACGGACTATGTCCGCCACTTCAACAGGCAAAAATGTACGGTTGGAAGACGCTCATGTACCACTGTGGCTTGTATAGTTATTCTAGCGATCTATTGTGTGCACTCTGTTTACCGATGCGCACATGGGAGGAACCTCTCCTTTTAGGGTTTTGTTTTGATTCGCACCGACTGACGATCACTAAAGTTTTTCTCGTCGTCTCCAACGTAGAGACCTCGGAGAGAAACACCGTGAAGCGGTGTGATAACCCAAAAAAGGAGAGAGTTCCTCTCCCATGTGCGCATCAGTAAACAGAGTGCACACAATAGATCGCTAGAATAACTATACAAGCCACAGTGGTACATGAGCGTCTTCCAACCGGACATTTTTGCCTGTTGAAGTGGCGGACATAGTCCGTGCTTCGACCTACCCCGCAGTGGGATGTTAGGCAAAAATGTCGTTGGTTCGAGTACCACTGTACACATGCCAAATTTCCAAGCCTGCCGCACACTAGCGGAACTATCAAAACTTTCTCTTCATATCTTTCATTCTAGCCAAAAACATTGTTGTTCACTCTCGGTGCCTCATGGTGATGAGCGAACATCTCCTTCTACATCATAATCGTTACTCCTCGCACGGAGAATATATAACATAACAATTAATGTATATATATTCCTGCTTAATTTATCATAAGTCATGCTGTAGATCTATAAAAGTGTGATTTGGCTAGTTTAGTCATGAAAGTGTTCGTTTGATGCAATTAAAATCCAGATTTTTTTAGCCGCCTAATTTATTTGTCATACATGTGTTTGATGTTTTTCAGCTAGGACATGTTTGTTTACGTCTGAAATCTTGTCTGTATAATATGTTTTACAAATGTATCAACTCAAGTCTCCCGTTTTTTAAGAAACAAACATATGCGAGAAAGTCCAAGCGTCAACAAAACTATTCGGGTATGTTTGGTTAGCGTCGTATTGGACGTAGTAATACAATTTATGAGCTTTGCTTTAGACAAATATATATCAAATAGATTTTCATGTCATATACTCGTTTGTCACTGCAACATTTAATAACATAGTTATGTCATGCTAGAATGTTTTGTCATGCTAGAATGAAAGTTGCCAATTGCCAACATCAGGATGCGTAAAATTAGTTGTATGATAACGTTTTGATATTCCAAAACGTCAGCGCAATTGAACAATTATTTGCTTGAGCAAATGCTTTTAATTTAAATTAATACCCGTAGCCCGTGAATTTACTTATATCAAAACAAATATCTATTGAAGTTCCCAATAAGGTTGGCAAATATGTATGATGCTGATAAGGTTTAAGAGGATTCTTGCTACCCCACATTTCATATGTCGAAATGGTCGAGTGGTAAAAATACCGATCTAGGAAACTTGGAGTCCATAGTATGAACCTGGTTCATGGAAGCCTTTTTGTTACCGTCGAAAATTTGTTTAAATAATGTTTTCAACTTTTTTGTATATGACAATTGTCTGACATAAATTATGTTTCGTAGGCTCCACCTTCTGCGCTATTTCAATTCTATAGTAGTACCAGAAAAGGTTTACCACCATCGGAATGGTAACATAATCATTTGTCATATTTAGGCAAAAATGCATGCAATTAAACATTTCGTGTTACTTGGGTGTGTAGGTGATGTGATATGATGTGATGGGAAGCCACCACCAGTGCAAGACTTGCCATGGCGTACAGTTTCTCCAAATGGCAAGATCAAGCATACCTGTAATCCTCACTATTTCGTTATATGAACGGTCAAAAACGGTGGTGTGGACCCGTAAGCAGAAGCACTTACACGAAACCCACAGAAAGGATAGAGAATCTCCTTCCAACGAAACGCTCTTATTACAGGAAATCAACAGAATGCAATACACATAAGGATTTTCATCTGGTGGTTTGTTAAAAATAGGATTAGCAAACTCACTGTCGGAAGATAATAAGACCTTCGCTGATTTAGATCTGACGATTTCCATTAAGGAAGGCATAATTGCCATCCATGACTTGGGCCAGATAACCACGAATCCCTCATCCAGCCTACACTTTGTCGGGCACCCTGTATTCCCCCTTACCCTTTTGTTATTGAATGTATGTATGTAATTTACGTTATGGAATATAGTATATTTATTTACAAAATATTTCTCATCCACTGGATTGTAACTACAAAATAAAAACTAGACCTATGTATTAATATCTTAATAGTCCTAGAAAGGCTAAAAATTGAGGTAAAGCAGTTCAATCAACAAAGATAAAAATTTTAAGAAAAGATATTTGATGTGTCTATTTATTTAATCAACAGAATATTGTGTAAGTCGAAGAAAGCAGTTTGAGTGACCGAAGAGCCCGGTTTGATGATCCCTGAAATAAATAAAGTATCTATTCATAATACCACTAAACACAAAGATTTAAATTCAATTCTATCTACTTATAATCACATAGCAGTCTTTTATGAAACAGTAGTTGAAGTTCAGAAATAGAATTTTAACACTGTCTCACTGTTAAGCTGAAATGCAGAAAAACAAATTGAGTATTAAATTGTCATGCTGCTCCATGCTCTTAAATGCAAAAGTATAATTTGAAATGCAGGGATGATCCCAGAGCGTGCTGAAATTATTAATTAAATGAGAATGGAATATAAACCCTGCTTGTATACGATCTTTAGTCGAAGTCACTCACTTCGCCATTGTCTATTAACAATATTGCCAGGCTGCGTCAACCAGCGTCTCCATGGTGAAATGCTGAAAACATAATTAAGCCTCTTTTGTTTGTCAAGTTGCTTCATGCTAAGATGTGTAGATAAATACTGTGGTTAAATGTATCTATGTAATAAAACCACAATGGAACTGACTCTTATAAAACCTATTGGCACCTCTTGGTGCAATAACAAAACTAAATTAATTTCTGGTGGCTTTCATAGAACTATAATAAAACACAATAAAGCAGGATGGTGTTGGCAATGTTACTTGGGCTGGCAGTCTTTTCTGGTGAAGTAACTTGTGGAAGCGTGAGGAGGGAGGGGGGGTCGACTTACCATTTGAAGAATTGGAGGATAATCCCAAAAAACAAATACACAAGAATTCAGTGTACCGTTTTCCAGACGGATCCATGCTACCAACTCAACCCTTTTATCTATCATTCTAGTGATTTCTCGTGGAAGTCTAGAGGATTTCTAGGCTTTCAACTAAGCAAGTCTCATTTCCACGCATTTTTAAAATTTACCTTTTTTTAATTTTCGTGGAGTTGACGCCGGTATTACATGAATTTTGAATCACCAGTTTTTACACATTGTGTGCTAGTTCCAAACTTCTTCTGTTAGTTCTATGTGTTATCTGACAATAACGGAGTAGCTTGCGGTCAATTATACTTTTCCTCATACTCCTGCTCAAAACGCGTCGTTGACAATTATGTAGGTGCCCTCGAGCAACTTAATTTCTCTTGAAAAACGAAAGTAGGATGCCGAATGTTTGTGTTAAGTCCAGCTAATTGTTGAACGGACAAACAATTATAAAAAAAAAGCTGGGGATGAAGTCACTCGAATCGAAATGGTGCAGATTTTGAAGATACTCTGAATATAAGATCAATGAACAAGGGGTAGCGCTTCGAAGAAAAAACCTAAGTTTGAAGCAAAATCGTACACCATTTATTTTCCTATTAAATAGGATATTCTAGTAAGTGAATATTCTTTCGAGCAATCAGTTATGTTTTAAAAACAAGATGTATGTATGTATGTAAGAAGCCACTTTCCTAGCGTGGGCTTAATAGTAAGATCATGCTTTGTTACCGTTTTAAAAAATTTTTTAATAATCATTTATTTGTACAGGCTCAATCGAATTAACTTTACAGAGCCAAATTTTCATACTTTTATACATCATTTATCTTAAAACTTAAGTTAGGAGGGAAGAGCCGATTACTCGCGGCCGTCTCGAGGTTAATAGGAATTACAAATTACGGATGGGAAAGAGGGTGGGACCGTTTTAAATTCAACATACTGTTGTATGAAGGGCCAAAAAGGGTTGGGCTAATTCAATGAAATATAATGAAATGGATTTAATATAATATATATAATATTTAAAAGAAATAAGTACAAAAAAGTGTATGTGGATTTTTAAGAAGAGAAAAGGTAGCCTGTTCTGAATAATGATTTCAAACTTGTGTATCTTACAATTCGAAATTTCCTTTCTGCTGGTTCTAGCGAGCACTAACATGTAACCGTTGAAGTCAGGACCTTTAAACAAAATACAATCACCGCTCTGTGTTAGAAGTTAATGCTGGGTTAATCCTGTAATTTTGAAAAATGTGATTAAATTATTAAAACAGTATTATTAGATATATGATTATGCTTGTTGCATCTTAACAGCGCAATCCGTGGCAGATGAATGTTACTCTGGAATGTGAAGATCATTTTGCAATCAAATACAACCTAAAACATTTGATTATAAATTAAAAATTAAAAAATATGTATATACTCATGACATATAATTTTATTTATGTCCAATGATCTACAATAATAGAAAAACACCTCAGGATACAATGCAATAAAATATCTGTACCATCTGGAATCAACTTTCTGTAACCTTGAAGTAGATGAACTTTAATTGTTATTGTTTATTTTTTTAATAAATAGTTTTGTTTTGGTTATAATAATATACAGTGATGATATGATGAAAATAGTACGATGTTGTAATGAGATACTAAATAATAAACATATTAAAATAAAATGCAGCTGATGATATAAACTCTGAAATGTCGAAACGTTCTAAAGTGATCTAATGAAAGAAAGTTTATCACCGGGCAGCCTAGCAGAATGGCAAAGAAAATTTAAGCAAACAGTAAGCCGAAATAAACTTCATATGATTATGATTACTGCCCAAAGAGGAAAACTTAACAAATCCACAAAAATAGAAAGAGAAAAAAAAGGAAGGAAATTTGAATTCTCCGATAACTCACTCATGTTTAAAAAACAAGATATTAACAAGAGATGTTTGTAAAACACACGTAAAGTACTCTTATATGAGTTCTTGTAATGAATTTTAAATTTCAACTAATTTTGTGTGTAAATTGGGAGAAGAAGTAAGAGGCAACTGCACGTGAAGTAACCATTCCTGGATTACCTTGGAGTTTAAAAAATGTATCAGTTTTCTTAAGTTTTGAGTATGAGAGAAAACACATGAAAATCTCAAGCATGAAATTCGCTTGCCAAATTCGAACATGAGTTTTTCATTCGCGCAGAATCTCAACGAATGAAATTTTTTTAATGATTTTTCGAATACTGCTTTGCACAACATCTTTATAGCCAAAATAACGATGGAAATCAAGGGTTACGCTGCAAATTCGCAGACAGTTTTCTTTACTTGAAACATGAGTCCACGAAACACTCAGTCAGATGTGGAACTGCAGCGAAAACATATTTGAAAGCAATCCAAAATCTAATCACGGTTCGCGAAAATCTATCTAAGGTCAAGAAAAAGTCATCTATCCTTCCCAATTTTCCATATAACACTCAATAATTTCAATGGTTTCTGTTTAGTTTCAGTAATGATAAAATAACTTCTTACAAAATTAAAACTTGATTTAGTATTTCACTGGACTTCTTTTACTCAGTGCCTGGTATGATAATTGGTTTATGATCAGTAATTCATATCAAATCCTTGTAAATATCTACAGTTTAAAATATTCCACTTTACATCAGTTGGTAACAAACTTCGAAAAAAAAGCCCATCTCTTACCACCACGGCCCATATGCGCATAAATTCTCCATACATTAAGCCCGATCGTGAGTTGATTTGATGGATTCCCATCTCCAACGGATCGTTCTCTCCTACCGAATTACTTGCACCATTCTTCGGCGGCTTATCGAGCTGGCAATCACGTAACATACATATTCTCGAGATCAGCCCTGGCGACGCGACGCCGGTAGCCATGGGCTGACGATGACGATGATAGATATTTCGGTTTCTCCCTTGAGGGGATAGAAGAAAAAAAAACCCCTCTCTACATGGCGTCGCGAGAGGCTGCTCATATAGATGGCACACATAAACCCATTACCATATACACATCGGCGCGTTAGAACGCCCCCCATTCTCGAAACCTAGCCCCCACCCCGCGCGATGGCCATTAGAGCGAAAAAAGAGAGTGGCAATCCCCATATGCCATGCCTCCCGCGTGCTGCCTGTCTTCCGCATCCCAAAAGTGCCTGGCAGTGGTGGTCGAGTTCCCATCGACCGATAGGCGCTAGGCTAAACTATAACATTAATTTTAAATAGATTGAAAAAGATTTATGTCTACTGGAGATTGTTATCTAAACATAACAACAAAAAGGTACATTGTCTCTAATGATGCCTCGGCTCGTTGTGGTGCCTCGAGCGCGCGCTTCTCTTTAACTATGGCTCACTTTTTTTGTTTTGTTCAGAGGACCCGTCCCGACCCGACCGTCGCGGCTTAGGCCATCTAGTGGCAGTGGGAGAGGAAGGGATGTTCTTTTTTAATCGCAGCACGTCCATCTCTAATATCTCATGCCAGAAAACAGCGCGGCAGCCACCGACTGCTGACTTCGCTGGCATATTGGGCTGCTACTGCGGCGCGCGATCTTGGCGGTCCGCCGAATATCAAATCGGGAATCAAATCATTTATGCCGTGCCCCTGCCCCCCTCCTCCTCTGCATACTTCCACGTGTGAGTTTATGTTTTCGGAAAAGTTGTTTATCATCGCGGATTATGGAATTAATTTCTTGAAAATGAAAAAAGCTGGCCACCGGTTATAAATGATCCTGCGCTTCTGGTGGTCATTCGTTGGCGCCCCTGTTTTCGGAAATACCTTCACTCACTGCCAGCGATGGTTTATTGAAATGTTAAAATGTGGTAGCACAAGTCGGGCAGAATGGAAATCGGTTTGGTTTCGGGACTTGAAGTCAATCAATTGCAGGAAGGATCGATCCGGAGCAATCCATCTAAGGCGCTGCAAGACCAAGACAGCAATCACAAGATTGAATCCGTCACACGATGGCAAGATTTACAGCCTCCCCTGTCCATCAACAGAGAAAGGTACCAATCCACTGTGACATTAGAGCACGATCAGGGGGAAAAAGAACCATCCTTGTATGTTGATCCACGATCGAATTGAATGAATTTTGAATAAATAATAAACATCCGGTGCCCTCTGGTTGGGGCTTTCGGGGACGAAGGAGATCAGGAGGAACCTCCGTGGCTGAACAGTGGATACCGTGACGGGGCACATGATCATGAATGAGATTCGTGTTTGCGTGAGGGACAAGAATGTCCAAGTCCACGCGAGGCATACGGCAACTTGAAACTGGATGCGACGACGACGACGACGAGGATTGAGGATCACTCGATCGATGGCACGACACGCGGGGCAGCTTTGAAGCGAGAGGTGTACCGATGTATGCCTTCTCAACGGCGTGGCGACTCCAGAGCAGCTCAAGCATGACATATGCAATTGACAACCTTTTAATATTTTCAAATGTATTTTATTGGCTTTAATTTCTTCATATTCCTCTTTGGGTGATTACCATGGTTGTAATGAGGTTGACGGCTATGGAAGGGATTTTTTGATTGAGCGTCTAGATCGAACGATTCAAAGCGAAACTTATTCGGTTCGACTATTGAGAGTTTAGACCATGTGGCTGTAAGCCTTTAGCTCTCTTGGGCACTGAACATTTGATCCAAGCCCGAAACTGGCCCAGGGTCCGAATGTTCCCTGTGTTCTTGGCAAATTGATGTAGCCAGTCTTGAAGGTATTATTTTTCAAATTTTCAAATGTTTTTTGGAGTAGAAAGGTCACTGCTATAATTCTTTGTTGTTGTTTATTAGTTTTGCCTAGAAATTTTCATGCTGTCACCCACAATCACATCCTTAAATCATAATTCATCGCAAATCATACTTCGGAACCATCGAACTACCGCTAACAACTGATACCAACGCTTTACCTGGTGAAGTAGAATATAGATTTTCAATGAAATCCGACCGGCTTGAGAGTTCGCTATTACCATCCCAGCAATTTTCCAACCCCGCCGCCCCACAAGGATTTTTTTCATACAAGGAGGCGGTCAAAAATATTTTCTGGATTATTCTGCATTATTTGGCATGGATTGCATTAGTCTGTGTCTAAATTGATGATTAAGCGTCTTTTTGAAATCCTGATGTCTTCTAAGTTCTCCAAAATGCCCTGAAGTTAAGATCTTAATGGTCTATTGACTCAACGTGGTTTGATACGCATGTTTTCGATAGATTACAATACATCATCAGTCACGCTAACATGGCGTATACTGACTAGAATTCAATACTTCCTAACTATCCAGGAGTTAAGATCTTGGACTTCTTAAGGTTCGATAAATTTTCATTAATGTTCTGCAAATTTTTACATGTTCAAAAACTTCAAGATAGGCTGTTGACTGCTACATATCATGAAATGATGTCAAAGGATATTTGTAGATCTCCAAAGTATTCTGGAGTTCCGATCTTGTCGATCTAAAAGCTCAATGAAGTCATGAATAATGTCCTGAAAGTTTTTATGAGTACGTGAAGTTCAAGACAGCCTTCTGACAACATGCCCATCATCGAATCGTTTCAATAAGATATTTAATTCTCTCCAAAGTATTCTGAAGATAAGATATTAAAGACTTACAGGCTCAATTAAGTCACGAGCAATATTTTTAAAGTTTATTTTTAAGATCAGAGAGCCTCCTGACAACATGCACATCATTGAATCGATTCAATAGGACATTTAAGGCTCTCCAAAGTATTGTGGAGTTCAGATCTTAAGGAACTACCGGCTCAATGAAGTCTTGAACAATGTCCTAAAAGTTTTTTAGAGTTTGTGGAATTCAAGAGAACTTCTTGACAACATGCATTTGATCTAATCTTTTCAATAAGATATTAAGTTACATTAAAGCCGGCCTACAAAATTATCACCACAAGATGGATAACTTGTTCAGATACAACTTTGTAGAAGCCACCATGAATCGGAAACGTAACCCTTAGGAGTTATTAATTTCGCCGCGAAAAAAGGCTTTTCCGACCACTGTGTGTCGCCTTCAATCGTCGTTCGCCAATTTGCTGCTTTTCTCGACTCAGTGTTGGTGACATCGAGCTACTATATTAACTTGTGTGAAAGTTACTCAGATCCGCTATCTGTCATCGCCACTCACGCTCATTCGGATTTACCCAAAATTTAGTAAGTTTTACCCATTTTCAAAAAACACGGTGAAACGTCAAACCATGGGTAAGGCGATTCATGAGACTAGGTAAATCTCACTCTATTCCTCATAAATCTTTACTGTTTGTACAATGGACACATATTTGTACTTTTGTTTAAAGAGTTACAGGGATCAACAGTAATTCGTCCTTTAGAATTCAGGTAACTTTGTGCAATAAGTTTAGAAGAGGAGCCGGACTTGGCAACGGCGTTTTTTTTATTGATCTTTCTTCTAAAAGGATGCATCGATTCACAACTTGTCGCAAAGGCAAAACAATGCATCCTAACCATTTCGGGTTTAGCCGCGCCGATTATGGCAGAATGCCTGTCGAATCAGAATACTATCTGGATTCCTACAGCGTTCCATCGAAGCATCCGAACGCTAGATT